>JANHAO010000830.1:0-36934 GCA_026873985.1 Saraca asoca | reverse complement strand
AGGAACATGTAAAAAGTTTGTTTGAAAACTTTTGATTTAAAACTCATTTTAAATGATTTATTTTACCTCAATGTAAGTTGTTTTAAAAAATATGAAAGAGCAATTTGAATAAGATCTCATTTTCAATAGATCATATGAAATCAAATAAAAACTTTGAACTAATGTTGATCTTATGAAAACCTTTTTATGAACTTTGAATCTTGCAAAACTGATTAACACTCAAGCATATAGTTAGCTTATGATATTGACTAAAAATATTTTTCTACAATTGTTTTTCAATCATTTAAAATAGAGAAAATGTGTAGCTAGGATTTCTTATGCTAACATAAGATGCTTAGCCTAAGGGCCTTGCATGGAGGTGTTATCTTATTGTGGATATGACATCAGTGGGTACTCTTTCTACACAAAGGGATAGGATGACAAGAGTATTATACAAAATAATGGGGTTACTTTGGTGTATTAGTTAATGCATATTTCTAGATTCAATGATAAAAATCATGTATATGTGAATGTCATTTTACAGGGTTAATGAAGACATATAGGAGCTTGACTACATCGAATTCAGGGTGCCTATGTTTTGATATAAATGGGTTAAGAATAACAACCACATTTGAGTCTATGAGTTATGATTGACATTGTTGGATTTTAAAAGGGGAATCATTCATAATGTTATCCTAAGCAAAATAGGTTTCTTATATCACAGACCCGGCTAATAAGAAGTGGTCATAGTTCTTCAAGGAAAAAGACAAATTACTAGTGATGGGGATGAAAAAGAGATAAGTAATAATATTGAAGAGACCCCTTATTTCTCTTCAAGACTACCCTCAATGAATGACCAAGGCAACTTGGAGGAGTTTTATGTATGAGAAGATCATAGTGAAGGGATATATATAGGTTGAAGATCCTCCTAGAGAAAAAATTAGGAAAAACTGAGGGTAATACTTGATATATAATTTTTAGTTTAGATAGTTATACTTAATATATTATGTGATTATTTTATATAGGCAACTAATTGTATAATTTTTAGTATAGATACTTATACTTGATTATATTTTTATTATCATTAAGATGACTTGATAATAAAATTGCTTAATTTCAGTGTAGCAGAAATCATCTTGGGAAGGAATTCAACCATTTGGTGATAATATAAAATCTGCATAGCCTCTTGAATGATTTACTTATATGAAATACATATATGATTTTGATAATTTCATGAAAAAAGATAAAATTCTATCATTTAGGTAAATTGAATGCGGGTTGAAGATCCTCCAAGAGAAAAAATTTAGAAAAAATTGAAGGTAATTGATTGCATTTGTTGGCAATTATAAATTTTTAGTTTAAATGCTTATACTTGATATATTATATGTTTATTGTATATAGGTAACCAACTATATGTTTTTTAGTTTAGATACTTATACTTGACTATGTGCTTATTAAAATTAAGATTACATGATAACAAAATTGTTTGATTTTAGTTGAGCTAAAATTGCCTCGGGAAGGAATTCAATTATCTAGTAATAATATACAATCTGTATAGCCTATTGCATATATGAAATACATACATTATTTTGCTAATTTCATAAAAAATAAAATTTTGTGTTTGAGGTAAATTGACTCTTGTGAATTATATATATAAAAATATAGTTTGGACTTATATGGATGGACACAAAAACACTTGAAATTTCTTACCTGAAGCTTTTACCAATGTTAAAAATTGCCCTATAGGAGAAGGCAATAACTAAAAGAGAAGTATAATTGAGTGAAATTTGTTAGAAAGTAAGTAAATGATTATTACGTATAGACTTGTTATTAATTTGGCATGTTTTGATTTTAATTTTGTCTATAATGTCTAAATTTTTTGTTAATCCAATAAAATGTTTGATGTCAAAATTAAGATTGTGTTGAGTGATTGTAGATATTGGTTTGATGATTGTTTCTGCTAAAATGTAAGTAAAGGGAAGTTTCTATAAAAATGTAGCCAGCAGCATATTTCTATAAAAAAAATATAGCTAGAAGCAAGTTTTCTTAGGGAAAAGACTCGAGCTTTATATAAAACTGACTTCTTTTTTTTCCACTAACTGCATTAGTTATTATAAAAAAATCATCATCTTTAGTGATTATTATTGCTCAAGAAGAGACATTGGTTATTGTTAAAAATTAATGTCGTTAGTAGTTGAGCAAAGACATCAGTTTATGATAAAAATCGATGTCTTTAATGGGAAAAAAAAGACATCAGTTATTTATAAAAAATTGACATGTAAAAATTTTTTCCAAATAAAAAAAAATGTTAGTTCTATATTAAAAATTGACATCATTTCTGTTTTACACATTGATTAGAAAACTTATATGGATTGTTCTAATTTACCATGTCATCATTTAGATAGACATTGGTCTCCAAATCCGTGCAGAATGTGTAAAATAACCTACATGTAAATGTGTTTTTGTAGTAGTATATGTTAATTTGTTTTCCCTTTTGTAACTTTTTAACTACTTAATAAGTTTAACAATAAAGTGGAATGTAATAAAACAAGTGACCATTTTCTTTGCTGTTTCAAAATTCTACAATTTTTTTTATGGAAGTAAAAGTTTAGGACCAAGATGTGTTGTTTCACTCTAAGAATAGGGCATGCCACCAGCCTCTTTAAGGGTTTATAGTAATACTTACTGGTCACCAAACCTAAAGGGCATGGATGATTGAAGACAACAAGCCTTATTAGTTGAACCAACCCAAAGGGTTCAATTCTACAATTAAACTTTCATAACCTACCATGATTCAATTATCACAATTCATCCCTTATTACTTTTCATTTACTAGATGCTTAATCATTCCATATATTAATTAAATTTTTACAAAGAGTAACAAAATTAAGTACAATTATTTTCTTCTACAATCGATGTTATTTATTATTCTCCTTCATCTTTAATCACTGTATATCTATCTTAAACGATAAATAAAAATAAATAAAAGAGAGTAATTATAAAAACTTTTATCATCTCTAATTGGATCAACCCTTCACTGCATATATGCAAATGTATATATATGTATGTATTGCCATTTGTAATTTAACTTTCATTTTATTATAATTCAAAGAAATATAGACAAAATCATGCAAGTATAAAAAAAATATTTCCAATCTTATTATAGTATTGAAATTCTCAATACTACTACTTATTATTTTTTGATATGTAGAAAAAATAATAGACAATAAGAGTAGAAATATTTTCATTCAATTTTTAAAACTAGCACGAGGCTAAGCTTCATTGCTTTATTAAAAAATGCAATTTAACGTTTTTATCCTTAAAAATATATCACCTTTTTTAATTTCATCCAAAAAAATAAAGCACACTACAATAAAAACATAGTTTTGGAGTGGCAAAATCCATGGGAAATAAAAAAAATTTCTCAAATCCAATTTCTCGCAAAAAACATTTCATAGGAAATTTGAGTGCGGAAAATCATTTTGTGGATTTTTGAGATGAAATTAAAAATTTTTTGAAAATTTTCTTATGGTTTTTCCCATAGATTATTCTATGGGAAAAGCCACCTCAAAATGTTGAAAATTTTGGAAAAAGATTAAATTCAAGCTTTCCAAGGATTTTTCCTGAAAAAGCGACCTTAAATTTTTTAAAAGTTTGAATGGAAAATTAAATTTAAAATTTAAAATTATCTTACACTTGGAAAATCTATAAAAATTACAAAATCTATGTAAAAAAAAAAAGAAACTTCAATCAACAAATCAATTATTGTCTTTTCATCATACCAACTCAAAAGGAGCAATTCAAAACATTAGCTCAACTCATGCACCTCTGATGTATACAGAATGTATATCTGAATGAATACGAAATTACTATGACTATGTGAAAGCTAAGAATAACATCAATTGCTCAACCTATCAACATATCCTGATTCTCCAAGTCACATATTTTCCTAAGCACTACTACATGACCAAGAACTTCCCAAGGCAAATATTTCCTTTATGTAATAGATAACAACCATGTTACAAATATTAACACATCATGTTTCACCAATACCATAGAATCTAATGCCCAGATGGTCAAATTAAAAAATTTCCCCAACCATTATTAATTAGAAAGAGGAAGAATGAATTGGTTTTACTACTTTCCATTTGTAATATAAATGCATTTAATTTTTCACAACATTTCTTGCGGTCTTGACACTGTGGGAAACCATGGGAAGAACCATGTGCAAAGTGAGACCATTGGATTGTCCTATATTCTTTGCTTTCCCATGGTCAATGTCCATGGAAAATTCAAATTTTGAATTTTTCCATGACAATAGACCATTGGAAAGCATAGAAGGTTGCAATCATCAAAGCATGTTAAGGGAATGTGTGAAAAGCACCGTTACACTAGCTTTGCCACGACTTTTACAATGGAAAATGCTAAGGGTAAGTTGATTGTATCAGCACTCTCAGTGCTTGAACTGCCTTTAATTACCTCTTTCTCTACTACTCTTCTCTATTGTTGCCTCTTGAAGCTCCATCGCTCTCCCTCCATTTTGGCAGTTGTTGAAGCTTCTTAAAGTCATTTCTAGTAGTTTTTTGCTCTACATTGAAGGTAGGCCCTTTTTTAATTGATTATTGTTCAAGCATTTTGCCTAATACTTGAGATATTGGTAAAATTAAGTTTAGGAATTGAATTTTGATTTTTGTGGGATTGTAAATATGTGAATATTGGTGAAATTGAGTTTATGGATTGAATATTATATATTTGTGAAAATGAGGGAATGTGAGCATTTGTGGGAATTTGAATATGTGAATATTGATGAATTGTTGAATATGTGAATTTTGGTGAAACTAAGTTTAGGGATTGAATATTGTACATTTGTGGGAATGTGAATATGTGAATATTGATAAAATTGAGTTTACGGATTAAATATTTTATATTTGTGAATGTGAATATTGGTGAAATTTATGAATTGAATATTGTATATTAATGGATATTCGAATATGTGAATGTTAGGAAATTTGAATTTAGGGATTCAAATTGGGTTTAGGAATTAGAAGAAAAAAAATGTTATGTATATATGTTTGGAATGAGAATTAAAAAAAAAAACCTTAGAGGAAATTAGAAGAAAATAAATATAACCATGTATGGAATAAAAATAAAAATTAAAACCTACCAGGGGAAATTAGAAGAAAATAAATTTAAGTATGTTTGGAATAAGAATAAGAAATAAAATCCATTAGGGGAGATTAGAGGAAAATAAATTCACATATGTTTAAAAATGAATAAAAAATGGAACTTAATAGGGGAAATTAGAAAAAATAAATTTAAATCTTTTTGAAATGAGATTTAAGAAAGCAGTTACAAGAAATTATAAGGAAATAAATTTACGTACGTTAAGGAATAACATTTAAAAGAAAACTAATTTCAAGTGCTCTTGTGGTAAAAGAAAATGGTCTCAAAGTTAGATAAATAATAACCCGTTAGAAAATGTTGGAAAGAAATAAAATTTATATAAAACTACTCTACATTAGTTAGGGAATAAGAAGCCATACGAGGAAGTTAAAATTGTATCCATTTAGGTTTTAGTGGGATTTTGAGGTAAAAAGGGATGTGACATCTTCAGATGATGAGGTTAAGCTCAGTTCAAATCATGGATTGTGGTTTGGACATCTTACCTTCATCACCTAAAGATTTCATATCCCTTTTCACCTTAAAGTCTTACTCCAAACCTAAATAGAGACAATTTTGACTTCTTCATCACATGTCTTCTTATTCGCAAACTAATATAGCATAATTTTATGTAAATGTTACTTCTTTCTAACATTTCCTTACATAATTTTATCTATCTAACTTTGAAGCTATTTTCTTGGTCCAACAGTGGACTTGAAATTAGTTTTCATCTAAGTTAAGGAAGAAAATAATTAGACTTAAAATTAGTTTTAAGTTAATGTTAGGGAAAATCTGATATATGGGACTTGAACATAGTGTTTTTTTTTTGGACAAATGTTGGGACGTGGTCATGCTATAGGTAGGGGAACCAGTAGAGTCATTAGAGGTCATGTCATGGGGGCCATGCCAACTCCACCAATGAAGCCTCCACACATTTCCCCACCTCTATATTTTTTCCTCTCCGTACCTTATGCTCCTACAATATATTCACCAACAGCTTCCACCCTTGACCCACACACCTACCACACCAGTAGCCCCTCCGCCTTCATGCCCACCCCAGATCTTATCTATAGTAGCCAAATGCCATGTCATCTTCCATGATTCAGCCTACAACATCTTTCCAATAGCAAGCTCCTCACCTGCTGACCATGAAAGAAGACACCAGGACATGCATTGAGCAAAATGACCGCAAGTGAGTATAATTATAATTATTTTTTTATACTTATTTATTACAATTAATCATATAATCTTTTTATATGTCAACAAGTTCACCTACCCCACTTCGACCATACTAGCCATACAGGCCATCATTGAGAGTAAATTTTATGATACATGGCCAAGGTAGAGGGAGGTGTACCATGAGATAAGGGATTTGTGGTGGAGGATGTTTAAGATAAAAATCCTACATTTCTATTTTATTTGAACAATTGATTTGTATTTGAATATTATGGAGAGTACTAATTTCAATTGTTTTGCACAACTGGTATATCTAGGACCCTCCTGATGATGCCATCATCAAAATAAATTTCAATTAGAAGACGGCTGAGCAGCTCTAAGATATGATGCAAGAGGCCCGAGAGAAAGCCTGAAAGCCTTAGTGAATCACTAAGAAGGCTTGGGAGAGGCTCTTGGAGACTTGGGAAGCTCAAGACTTTAGAAATGTCTCTAAGCAATACAAAAAGAATTTGGCCCCTACCTGTGAACAGGGACTTGCCTACCACACCAACAATTGAATCTCTATCACTAAGCACATGAGAAAATTGGTAAGTATCCATGTTAGTTTAATAACACATTTAGGTTAACTTTCATTTTAATTTGATAGATATTTATTAAAATTAATGCTTTGAAATGCAAGAAAAGTCACAGGGGAGGTTGCCCACCATCCTAGAGGACTTCAAACACACCCACCATAGAAAGAAAGACAACAAGTGGTTGCACAAGCGATCAAAGAGGACTTATGTGAGTGTTTGTGTATTCAATTATATACTTTTAAGTTAGCTAATTACTTTAACACATCTAACTTTTAATTTTTATTTGTTGCAAATTTAGCCACTCAAAAGGCTAAATGTTTTGTCCACCTAGCCTACTATAGCCACCGCCTCCAATACCTCACAGCTTCTTTCCCAAGGTTGAGGAGGGGGCATGGCTTCAGATGTTAGGCTAGTCAAACTGATGGAGAATCTATGACCTTGGTGTCAAGGCCCTCTTCATTAGCACTGGGCACTCTACATGCAGTCCTTCCTCCTCCTCAAGGGTCGTCAGCAAGGAAGAGATGAAGCATCGGATTGCAACTCTAAACGAAGAGATTACACTTAATGAAACAATCTTCCAGGAAGTGTTGTCGAGCCATGGCCACAAGAACATGACCCTCCAACAAAGGTGGAAGAAAAGCAAGTAGAAGAATAAGACCATATTTGACATTCTGAACATGTGTTTAGTATCATTCCCGAGGAGCATAACAAGTAGAAGGAAGAGGAGCAAGATCATCACATCTAGGTGATCCTTCATTTTGATTTTTTTCCCATTTTGTAAATAATTTGGAGAATACTTAAATAATATTTTTTAAAATAAATTTTATTTACTTTAGCACTATCAACTTCATTTTAATCAATTTCAATATTCTATTTTTATTGTGTTTAACTAGTTTTCAATATAATGATACAATATATATATGTCCACTTTGCCATGATTTATGTTGTAGGAAAGCAATAAAATATTTTCCCATGCCTGTGTGCCATGAGAAACTTTTTTACATATTCCCACAACTAGGTATTTTTCACCTAAAGCTAATTGATTTCTAATAGTGAGAAACTTATTTCTTTGCCTACAAGGCATGAAACTCAAATTAAATTTCTTATTTCATTAAAAATATATAAGTTTTATAATCTAAGTTTGTGGAATAGTTGGAACCAATAATATATTCAATGTTTGATATAGGAAAAAATAAGACCTCAATAATGTATTTGTAACACATTTACTAATTTAAGGTTAAAACTAATAAGTAACTAATATTTCTATGGTTTTCTTCAATTTTTAAGGGAACAATTTGTTAACTTATTAAAAGTTTAAGGGTGTAATTTGTAGGTTTTAAAGTTTAAAGGTAAGTTGTTACTCAATGAAACTTTAAATATATCAAATGTGTTTTTCTTGGAAATATACTATACATTTCCTCAATTATTCAAATTCAAACATTTGACTAGAAGGGCAAAAAATAAAAAAGAACATTTGACTATATAATAAATAACAAAAAAAAAATATTTTTAATCTGGTTAGAGAAAAAATTGGACTGTAGCATCCTCAGTTAGAAATTATATATTTTCTTCCGTTTTCATTGCTCGCCGCACAAGGAAAAAGTAAATTTCTCCCATTTTTTCCCAATTTGTTTGAAGTTTTAACCCAAACAAAAACTTTAAAACCCTATTGTCTGAACAATATACCTACCAGTCTCTTAATCAAGTCCAACGTTTCATACCTTCGTTTTAATGCTAGTAATTTCCCAAGAAAGAATATTCTCAGAATCAAACTCTCTTCAAATTAATTAATGTTTGAAAAAGCTGTTAATGTTCTGACCAATATACATTGCATTTCCAAAGCGTGTTATCAAAATGTATTATCACTCTTTTTAAAACAAAAAATATTTGGATAATTAAAATGGTTCTGCACGTATTACTGAATTTGAAGATTTTTACGCATGATTAACATAAAATTTAAAATTTTATATTTAAATTTTTAACAAAGATTATAATTTTTTATCACTTTTATATATAAAATTATAATTTTATCAATTAAAATTGCATAAATTTTTCTAATTTTTATATAAAAATTATAATTTTAAATAAAAATTAAAAATAATTTTTTTTGCAAAATTTACAAAAGTATTTATCAAAATAAATTTTTTAAATATGCGGTGAAGTATAATTCATGGTTCTTTTTAAGTAAATTTGGCGACAGTCGGTGTAAATATGTTTGAAATTTACTGCACATTTCCTCTAAGTGTTCAAACCTTTGACTACAACGGCTCCCCAATAAACCTTTGACTGTATTGTAATAAATAAAATAATAATGATAAGAAAACCTTAGAAATTGGATTGCGGCATTCTAAGTCAAAACTTCCATATTTTTGGATTTCATTGCTTACCAAGCATGAAAGAAAGAAGTAACTATCTTTGATCTTTTTGTTTGTTGACTTAATTAGGGTTATACGAATTGTAAGCAATATTATAAATATATCCAACATGGTCAATAACAGATTCTGATCTTTAAAAAAAATACTAATTAAAAAAGGTAAATTTCCTTCATATTTTCTTCGTTTATTTGAACCCAAATAAAAATTGTCAAACCCCATAATCAAAACATTCCTACCAGTCTCTTGACCGAGTCCAGCACATCATATCCTCATATTGGTGCTAGTAATTTCACAAGAAAGCCATGATCGAAACTTTCATCAAATTAATGTTTGAAAAAGTTGAATGTTCTTTCCAATATACACTAAATTTCTAAAACCGTGTTCATGCAATTTTCTGATACATACACATACAGCATTAAAACATCTTCCTCTTGGAAATTTACACAAATTATACACTACATTACATTGTGTCACAAGCTGTCCTTGTGAATTAGTTCAGTAGGCAAACATGTTCCATTTTGAACGAAACTTGATGAGAAAATCATGCATGAAGAGGAAATCCTATGGTCTAAATTTGGGAGCAAATGCACTTGTGGATTATTTTTCCTAGTTTTTCCCATTTGGGGGATATTTGTGTCATTTTAATAGAAATCTTTTGTCTAATACGAGTAAAAAAAAATATAATTGTGATCCTTACATTTTTATCTTTGAGTACATATGAGATGGTGAATTAAAATCCTTTCGAGCTAGGAGAAAAGCTCTTATACAACTAAGAAAAAGTATGTTTACTTGTATCATTAGAGCTTTAGCTAAGAATACTCTTTAAGGGGGTGTGTCAGATGATTCGAGTGGGCATTCAGAGCTAGGAGCTTAGTGACTCCCCAGACACACTTAAAATTATGAATTGAGACATATATCAATAAAATAAAGTTGTCCATCTCCTTATTTTTTTCAAAAAAAGTCCCTTTTCGATGTACACTAGAGGCTTCTAATGTGGCACATTCTTTGAGACTCGATATGAGCAAATGCTTCAACTATATGCTCATGTTTGCTTGCAGGCACAATGTGCATGGGATTTAGATTGTATGGGTGACAAAATCCTCAATGCCATGCTTATTTGTCAAAGTGTGGCTTGAATTTATTGGAAGACTAGCATTTTGGCCAAGTGTTAGCAACATGCGCCACATGATTTCAACTAGAGAGCTACCAACCCTTGACAGTTGGTGTCATAGCACAGTTTTACTAGAGAGAGGAGATTAGGTTAGCCATTATTGGGATAAATTTGGCTTGTCAAAAGCATATGAGGCTTGTGAGTAAAATGAACACTTGTCAAAATAGCAAAGAGATGCTGCTATGGACTTGACCAAGAGGGTTGTTAGGGGTTGGAGCAAGTCAAGTGCTAGCATGTGAAATATTGCATTTGAAAGAACATTAACGATGTATCGAGTGCAAGTGTGTGCAGAAGTTGGAGGACTTGTTATATAGCATGGGGCATTAATTATGCGTTCATTCATTGTGTGCATTCAAAGGAATGGAAAATCACTCAAGAGAATGAGTGAATTGATAGCTTATCTAGCAGGAAGAAGCCCCAATCTTGCAGAGAAAGCTTAACCATGTTCATGAGCAACATATAAGCTACCAATAAAGCCATGGTCATGCTAAAAAATATGGCCACAATAGACAATTGACAAAGCCAATGTCATCTATTTTAATATGTTGAGCAGACTAATCTTCTTAAAGGACTCCAAAATCATGTTAGAAGACATAAATTTTACTTGAAGGAGTAAAATTAAAGAGGAATAAGATGATCTAAGGGGATCAATTATGCACTATCATGTAGATGTAAGCAGTGAGTTGCAATGCTTATCCATAAGATTCAAGACAAGATACTAGAGAACTAGCACATCATAGTTGCATTACAAGTGGCAATGATACCCAACATAGTCACCTAGAGGTACAATCCTATAGTAGATTAATGACAATAACCTCGAGGCATAGCAGACTAGCACCACATAGTCATAAGACAAACTTTGCAGCAATAACCATGAGATTCACAATTGCTCATTCACAAGCAAAGCAAAACATGAGCTAGAATGGTGGATACTAATTGCCCAACCTTATTAGAGGTGTTGATGTGAGGGAGCCATCATGAGTATATGCTTAAAAAGGGAGCCATCAAGAGGATGCACTTGGATGAAAATTCATCATATGTGCTTAAACTAGGCTATGAAGGCCTAGACATTTAAGGGTGTCACTCAAAGTGTGCTAGGAGAGAGGGCACTAATCATCAAAGAAGTTTCTATGAAGGCTAAGATATTAGCGAGTGTTTTTAAGGGTTGTGATAAATGAACTAGTGTGAACTTTGAAGACATGGGCACTTGAGCATGCAAACCTAGGAGGGGTCGTAAGGGCCAAGATGCTTCATAGCATTAACTCTGAAAAGACTGTGATGGTTGAGATACTATAAGGGTGTCAATTTAGATAAGGTCAGGAGGATCCTATTGAGTGTGAAAGTTACTTAGTGTAAGTATAGTGCATTGATCGAACCCAATGTGAGCAACAATAGAACAAGGGATCAATCTTATGTCTCACATCAGTGTATGAGCATTAGATGTGAGGTACCTCTAGTGGTAGAGTCTAAAATACCAAGTAAGCACACAAGGTATAGAGGTAGCACATAACTAAGCTATAGAGGTAGTGACTCAAATTGAAAGCCATGTAGGGATAGTCAAAGTTGTAGAGGTGACAGATTCAGAGAGCTATGGAGACAGTGATATGTGAGTTTGTGTTAGGACAATGAAGTAGAGTCTATAGAGGTAGATCACAAAAGTCTATAGAGGTAGCAAAGCCTAAGACACTGAAGTTACAGAAGCAACTACCCAAAGATTGCAAGGGAAAACAAATGTTTGATAGTGCAGGCTTAAGGAGATAAAGCTAAGAGGTAGTCAAGGAAAGAGCTAAAGAGTAGCAAACTAACAACAATCCTAAAAGCTATGTCAGGTTGAAGGTACCATTTATCAAAGCCTCTCAAATGATGTTAGTTCAAAGAGACAAACAATGAACGATTGAAGAAAATGCTTGAGAGGAGCAAGCTGAAAACTCATATGAAGATTTCAGAAGCTAGCGCTTGAAAGGAGAAACATTCATGGAAGTTGTATCAAATTGAGGCATCAATGAGGGCATTGACATTTGAATTGAGAGAGAGCATCACAAGTTACCCTTGTGAACTAGCTTGGTAGGCAAACAAGCTCAGTTTTAGACAAAACTTGGAGAGAAAATTAAGTATGAAGAGGAGGTCCTATTGTCCAAATTTGGGTCATTTGAGAATAATTTATTTGTCTATCTTTGTATTTTTATCTTTGCATCCATATGAGATGATACATTAGAACCCTTCTGAGCTAGGAGAAAACCCCTTATGTCAACTTACAAAAGTATGTTTACTTGTGCTATTTGGACATTGCTTAGAATGCTCTTTAATAGGCCGCGTCTAGTGACCCAGGTGGGTACTATAACATAGGCTAGGGATCACAGTGTGGGGCTTAGAGACTCTCTCCCTCTTTAATGTAATGAAGCATATATTAATAAAATGGAGTTATCCCCCTCTTTATTTAAAAAAGGCCCATTCTCAATGTACATTCAAGGCTTCTTGTGTAACACATTCTTTGAGACTCAGTATGCGCAAATGCTTCGACTACAAGCTCCATTTATCTATCCATATATGACTCAAATTTATCGGAAGGTTGGCATGTTGGCCAAGAGTTAATAACATGTCTGACACAGTTTCAACTAGAGAGCTACTAGCTCATAAAACATTGGCATGCCAGTTTTATTTCTATATAAGAAGGAAAAAAGCAACCTCAAAGGCATAGATCAAAATTGTATTGTCTTACCAAAATCTCCATGCCATTATTAGCTGTAAATTTTTCACAAATAGGTATTAGAATGATTTTAGATCCACAAAACAATTCATTGGGATATCCTAACCATCTTCCACCACCCTATCCATGTCCACAGGATAATTCAAATGGAGGTTCGAGTTCTAACCCTCAAAACATTTCAATGGGATTTCCCAATCCACCCCTTCAATGGCAATAACTCAATAGGACCATAAATACTAGGTTATAACAACAAACCCTTTTGCATTATTTTCTTGTTACGCAATGCTAGTTAGTTAGTTAGTTAGTTAGATTCCCTTTGTAGCTTCATTAACTATAAACTTGATAAAGTATGATTTAATCTGGGAGTTATAGTTGAGCCAAATAACTCGACTAATGACTGTTCAATTCACTCAACTTGATATGGTTTGCATCTTCTTTATATTGTTTAACTAAACAAGCTGATTTCAATTATTTTTTTATTTTATTATATATAACAACATTTTTATAATAAAGGAAAATATACTTTATCTACATGTGGTATGGTCATAGTTCTAATTTACTCACTTGTGATTTAAAGTGTCACAAAAAGATAACATGTAGTTTGCACCATAAACACTTTGCCCATATGTGCTAAATATCTATCTAAATATATTAAATTTTGTTACATGGCAGTTATATGCTCCATAATTAGCCCAAATCTTGTTAGTCCTGAAAATTAGATAAGAATTAAGATCTTACCCCTATTTCTTTAGGAAAATTTTATACTCTTTATTAATCTAAATAAATTTAACAACTAAGTCAATTGAAATGGAATTATTAACTTTAATTTTCAAGTAGACGCACAACAGAAGACTTTCTTGTATTAGATTATATAGTTAACAATTATATTGTTTATTGACTAAATTAGTAGAAAAATAGACTGCAAAAATAATGCAAAGTTTAGTATAACAAAAATTCATATAAGAGTTTATGCAAAACTAAGAATTATGCAGTAATATAAAAATAGTAATAAAAGATTCAAGACACCAAAATTTTTTAAGCGGTTTAACTTGAATTGAAATCATAATTCAAGCCTACTCCACTGGATCAATACTCAACCATATGATCGCTTTTATTAATAAACATAGGAATTTGATAGGGCTTCTGTAAACCAGTTTTACAACAAGAATTTTCCTAGCCTCTTGTAATACCTATGATCCAAAAATTTTATGTCTAACCTCACTATGATCAACCTCATAACTAAGAAGATTTAACAAGAATTCAATGCACTTCCTACCAATTCTAATTAACCTGACAATTCTAGAAGGATGTAAAGGAAAGATCAATCTCTTCTTTTGTATCCAGATTCTTAGCCCTAGAAATATAAGAAAACAACCAAGATAGATTTAAGAAATATAATACTATAAAACTGAGATATAAATCTCAATTAGCTAAGTAGCAATTTTCTTCAAATTGCTCAAGAATTGATTGAATCATTAAAATCAAGTGAGGTAATGAATAACAGGTGTAAGCTCATAGTTCCTCTCATTTTTTGCAAAGTCTATGTGTAAAAAAGTTAAGTTTGAAATAAGGTTTAATCTATTTATAGTTGAGATAACCAACATTTAAAAATAACTGATTTTTCAGTCCTTGAATCAATTCATGAATTGATCTGTAGTGGTTATAACAAACTTGTAACTAATTAATCGATTTATGAATTAATTCAAATTATGTGAAAATTCATCACTAAATCGATTGATAAATCGAGCTATAGTGCTTTGAAAATAGGCATTGAATTGGTTATGGAATCAATTCAAAAAAGTTCCAAACCTTCAATAAGAAAAATTTTCTTCATGAATTAATTGGTAAATTGATTCTTGTTCATTTCACAAGTTTTCCAGAGATGAATCAATTCACATAATAAAAAAAATAGTTTTTATAAAAGTTTAACTTGTGAAGGAACATGTATAATGTTTGTTTTGATTGAAAACTCATTTTAACTGATTTATTTTACCTCAATGTAAATTGTTTTAGAAAATATGATTGAGCAATTTGAATAAGATTTCAATTACATAAGATCCTATGAAATCAAATAAAAACTTAAAACTAGTGTAGATCTTTTGAACGCTTTAATCAACTTTGAATCCATTAAAACAAATAAACGCCTAAGTATATAGTTAGTTTATGATACTAACTAAAAATATTTTTCTAAAATTGTTTTTCAATCATCGAAACTGAAGAAAATGTGTAGCTAGAATTTCCTAGGCTAACAATCTCCTCCTTTTTTATAATAACAAATAATTTAGATGGGATTCAAAGTTTCTCAAAAAAAATCAATTTTAGATGAGAAGATAAAAAAAATATTCCTCTTTATTATTCATCTTATCTTTATCAAAAAAAAATTCTCTAAGTTC
This sequence comes from Saraca asoca, assembly GCA_026873985.1. Lineage (NCBI taxonomy): Eukaryota > Viridiplantae > Streptophyta > Magnoliopsida > Fabales > Fabaceae > Saraca > Saraca asoca. Next base: position 21,398 of record JANHAO010000830.1, on the reverse strand, counting down.
ATTTAGCTTTGAAAATCTTATATTTCTCCACAAGAGATATTTGCTTTTGAAAATCTCATCTTTCTCCCCCTTTTAGCATATCAAAAAGAAATTGGTGTTCAATAAAAGAAGAAAGAAAAAAAATTAGATCATCATGAATAATAGTTCAATTTTAACTTCATTGGACTTATACTTACTCATTTTCCTAAAATAATGAATTTATAGCTATTGAAACTAAGCTTGACATAACATAGAATAATAGATTCAGAATCCATACACTATACTAAAATAAAATTCAGAATATGCAAATAACATAATATCAACATAATCATCAAAAATATCTAAATGTCAAATATAGTAATCAAAATATTAAAGTATCCATAACAAATTATGAAAATAAACTAGAAAATCAAAATAAAGCAGGTATGAAGAAAATGGGAAAGGGACTGAGGGATACATGTCACAATCAACATATAATTAGCATACTAAACAGGCAGAGGATCTTGTTTGGGTTCAGCTTGAAGTTCAACTTCCTTATCTTACTAATGCATTTGCTGTGATATCTCATACAATTGAGTCTCTAAGGTATTGAGTTGTTCATTAATCATGTTGTGAAGTTTTCAGGTTTCTTTCTGTATATTTCGCATGTAATCCTCTAAGGACTTAAACAGCCATTGATATGTGTCAATGTGATCTAGTAATTGAGTGTGAAATTTCCTCATTTCTTCAATTTATCTATTTTCAGAGTCACTAGATAACCCTACTCCCCTTGAGCTTGTTACGCCTTCAGTGGATTAGGGAACTTGTACCCTTTACCTTTTCCATGTTCCTTGGTCATCCTATTCTAATTGCATCTTATGCAGATGCATTGTAGTTATTATGGTTGTTGCATTTATTTGATAAACTTGGTATTCTTCAAAAATTGGCAATTTGAATTTTGTAAAAATGGGGATAAGAATCATAAGAAAAGGGAAGAATCCAATATCTTTAGAACATTTTACCAGATACTTAAGTATAAAATATGACATGTTAAAATCAAGTTGATTTTTGATGATCCACATCAAAACTAACTCATCCTTCATAATTTGAGTAAAATTTGTTACCCTTGGAAGTATCACCTTATATATAGCATAACGTAGGATCCTATCTTCAGGGAATAGGCCAATAATCAGCTATTTCCCACTTCTATCCTTGGGGGTGGAAAAAGGAAATAGTAGTCTAGTGGTAGACTCCCTACTATAGTCAGGAATGGATTCTGGATTAAGCTCAAAAGGTGAAGCATCCATATCAAAAATATTTGCCAATAATTTTGAATTAACAACAATGTGTTTATGCATAATATAACATGACAACTTACCATCAACAACTACTAAGTTTGCATAGGACATTTTTACTAAGCTAGGATAGGTAGTTGTTTTGTGTGTCAAAAATTTATCTAATTTGTATTTTGCTAAAAGAGCAAGCAAATGTGTAGTTTCTAGCAATTTGTCACTGAAACACTTAAGAGGCTCTATTTTCCTATTTGATAAATGTAGCAAGTTAGCATACTCACTAGGCAACTTGAAATGTGTTTCTTCTCCTACTTGTGTAAAGGATTTGCTTGCATCCGTATCTTTCTTCTTTGAAATTACAAGTTTGATGCATTTTGACATTTTTCTGAAGTTAGGGTTTTAGGGTTTGAAATTGGGATTGATTGATTTTTGAATTGTTTTAAAGTACTTGATAGGTTGGAATTGTTAAATTTGGTGTTTCTAGCAATTTTGTGAAAGAAATTTAGCGAAAATGGTTTAGATTTGAGATTTGGGTGAGAGAATTTAAGAGATTTTTAGGCTAGTTCAAAAAGTGTAACTATTAAATAAAGGTGAAATCGATTCGATATAAATAAAAATCAAGCTATGAATTGATTTGGTAATCGATTCATAGTGTATTTTACATGTTGTGAATCAATTCATGTGTAAGTTTTAGAGCATTGAATCGATTTTATTATGAAATTATGTATCAGGATTCTTGAGGGAATCGATTCAAGAATTGATTATTTTAAAGTTGAATCAATTGTGGAATCGATTCATAAAGGTAGATAAAAGGTTTTTAGAAAAATTCAGAGTTGCCAAAAGATTGAAAATTTTGTGAATTGGTTCTTGAATTGATTCTTAAAATCAATTCTTAAAAATTTTGGTTGTGAATCAATTCATGAATCAATTTAGAAACTCTTGGAAAACCAAGAAAAATTCTAATTGATTTGTGAATCGATTCAGGCAATCTTGAAAACAATTTTTTGTGCAGTTTTTCTCTAGAACTATTTAAAAGTGATGCATTTGCCAGTAATACTCAATTCAATACCATTAAAACTCAATCTTCACTTCAGATGCTTGCAAAACAAACCTAGGGATATCTCCGATGCCTAAGTTAGTAATTTTAATGCAAGATATAATCTCAAATATAAAAGAAAAATTCTTCTAAAAATGTTTCAACTCTTCAGACAATCCAATTTCCAAATATTACCATCATAACAATTTTGTGACAAAGTAACTTCACTTTACCTTTCAGCATTTTATCTCCAATTTTGTAAAACAAAAATTTATCTTTGCTTTTGTAGTACCCAACTGATCTTGGGTCCAAACTTGTTAGAAAAATTAACAATATATCTTTTAGGTAACCACTAAGAATATATGTGTTATTTCTATATGGACAATATTTTATATGATGTCCTTTATGGTTACAGTAAAAATATGTAATATATGTAAAATTCCTTTTGGTTTTTGATTGTTTATATCTTAATCCAATTTTACTTTGAAATTGTTTTTGGCTCTCTAACATATCATTAAATCTTCTATTATTATCAGTAAAACCCTGTAGTGATTTTGTCAATGAAGCTATTTCAGATTTATATGACTCACATTGATCACATGCCTTTCTTTCATTTAACTTTCCAACTAAAGCATTTATATCACTATTTTCTTTTTCTAATTGCTTTAACTTCTTTAAAAAGTTTTCTTTTTCAATTTTGACTTGCTTTAAGTCTTTCATAGTTTTAACTAGTATATCATACATTTCAACATACAAATCATCAATATCATTCAAATCATTTTCAAATTCATTATCTAAATCACTAATATATGTGCCACAAGGAAAGGATGGATATTGAAATACCTCAACATCTTCATCAAATCTAGCCATAAGACAAAGATGTGTTCTTCATCAGTTTCTTCTTCTTCTTGTGTTGAATTAGCATCTCTATTTTTCCAAAAAGCTAAATTTCCTTTCTTTGATGCTTATTTTCTCTTCTTTCTTTCAGTCTTAAGTTGTTTCTTCAAATACACTCGACAATCTAGCTTAATGTGTCTAGGCTTTTTACATTCAAAGTAGGTTGGTATTGTGTTTGATGTGCTTCCTTGTTCACCCTTATTCTGCTTTGTTTTTTGTGGTGGAACAATAGCTTTCTTCTTCTCTTTGTTCCTCTTTTCTTTTAGAATCTTTTACAACTTCTTACTGATTAATGCCATTTCTTCTTTTTGATCTACAAGTTCATCATTTTCAGATTGATCCTTATCTAAATCAAGTGCATTTGCAGCTTTTAAAGCCAATGTCTTTTTCTCTTTATCATCTCTATTTTTCTTGTATCTTTTGAGTTCCAATTTGTGATCTTCTAAATTTTCAAAAAGTTCTTGAATTATTGGAATCCTCATCTTCAGTGATTCCTTGATGGCTGTCACTTTAGGTTCCCACTCTCTAGTTAAAGATCTTAAAACTTTGTGAACCAAATCAGGATTCTCAAACTTTTTGTTAAGCAACATCAAATGGTTAGTGATTGTAATGAATCTTTGAATCAAATCTTTTACTGATTCACCTTCCTCCATCTTAAATATTCCATATTATGATACTAGAACATACACCTTAGATGCCTTAACCTGTGTAGTGCCTATGTGTGTAATTTCTAAAGTATCCTAAATCTTTTTAGCAATAACACAATTAGAGATTCTTTCATACTCATTAGGTGATAAAGAATTAGAAATAATCCATTTTACTTTAGATACAAGTAAATGTCTTTTCCTCTCTTCTTCAATCCACAATGATTTTGGCTTAGGCTATGGTAATCCATTTATTGTCATAGGTGGTTTATAACCTTCTTCAACTAAATCCCACATCCCTATGTTTGTGACTTCTATGAAACCCTAATTTTCTGTTTCCAATATGTGTAGTATTCCTCATTAAATCCTGGGGGTTTATATATAGAAAGGCATTCTAGCAATAATATAAAGTTAGAATCCTTTGTTTTCTCTATGCTAAAAATGTATCAAGAGCCAAAGCTCTAATACCAATTGTTGGTGCCAAAAATTAGATAAGAATTAAGATCTTGCCTTTATTCCTTCAGGGGAATTTTATGCTCTTTATTGATCTAAATGAATTTAACAATTAAGTCAATTGAAATGCAATTGTTAACTTTAATTTTCAAGTAGATGCATAGCAAAACAATTTCTTGTAGCAGATTATGTAGTTAACAATTATATTGTTTATTGACTGAATTAGCGAAAAAAATCGATTGCAAAAATAATACAGAGTTTAGGATAACAGAAATTCATATAACAAAATTTATGCAAAAATGAGAATTATGCGATAATATGAAAATAGTAATAAAGATTCAAGATACAAAATTTTTTTAAGTGTTTCAATTTGAATTGAAACTACAATTTAGGTCTACTCCATTGGATCAATACTTAACTATATGATCATTTTTATTAATAAATATAGGAATTTGACAGGGCTTCTATAAACAAGTTTTACAACAAGAATTTTCCCAAACTCTTGTAATACCTATGATACAAAAATTATATATCTAACCTAACTATGATCAACCTCACAACTAAGAAGATTTAACAAAAATTCAATGCACCTTTTACCAATTGTAATTAACCTCATAATTCTATAAGGATGCAAAGTGAAGCTCAATCTCTTCCTTTGTATCCAGATTCCTAACCCTAGAAATCTAAGAAAATAACTAAGATAGAGCTAAGAAATACAATACTGTAAAATTGAGATATAAATCTCAATTAACTATGTAGAAATCTTCTACAGATTACTCAAGAATTGATTGAATCACTGAAATCAAGTGAGGTAATCAATATTAGGTGCAAGTTCATAGTTCCTTTGGTTTTTCGCAAAGTCTATGTGTAAAAAAGTTAAGTTTGAAATAAGGTTTGGTCTATGAGATAACAGATATTTAAAAATAACTGATTTTCAATCCTTGAATTGATTTGTGAATTGATTCGTAGCGGTTATAACAAACTTGTAACTAACTAATCGATTTATGAATCGATTCAAATCATGTGAAAATTTATCACTAAATCGATTGATGAATCGATTCATAATGTTTTGAAAATAGGTATTAAATCAATTATGGAATTGATTTAGAAAAGCTCCAAACCTTCAGTAAGAAAAGTTTTCTTCATGAATTGATTGGTAATTCGATTCAAGTTCATTTCACAAGTTTTCTAGTGATGAATCGATTCACACAATGAAAAAATAGTTTTTATAAAAGTTTAACTTGTGGAGGAACATGTAAAATGTTTGTTTGGAAACTTCTGATTGAAAACTCATTTTAACTGATTTATTTTATCTTAATGTAAATTGTTTTAGAAAATATGATTAAGCAATTTAAATAAGATTTCAATTACAAAAGATCCTATGAAATTAAATAAAAACTTAAAAACTAATGTAGATCTTTTGAACAAGTTTTTATCAACTTTGAATCCTGCAAAATAGATAAACAATTAAGCATATAGTTAGTTTATGATATCAACTAAAAATGTTTTTTTTTAAATTATTTTTCAATCATTAAAACTAAAGAAAATGTGTAGCTAGGATTTCCTAGGCTAACAAACCTGGCCATAATTACACCCTTGTCTTTCTGAATTTCCTCTTTTGCCTAAATTTGAAATTCTAAGAATCAAATGTAAATTTTTCTTTAGGGTTTCAGATCTTGGCAAAAGAGGAAATTAGAAATGATAGGGGCGCAATCAAGATCAAATTAAGGCTAATTAGAGAGTACATAACTAGTATGTGATAAAATACATTTGGTTTAGATGAAAAATTAGCATAAATAGGTAATGTGTTAACGATGCAAACTACAGGTTATGTCTTTATGATACTTTAAAGTGCATTTTTCCTTATAATTAATTATATCTTCTATGAAAACTTATAGTTTTACATGTCTTAAACATTTTATTATGTATTAAGCTTTGGGCATTCAAAATTTAGAGTATTCAAAATATATAGGAGCAAAATTCAACAACTCCATGATTGAAGGGGTGTTTTTGTAATTTGATGCTTTATTAATTCTAAACCGGAGCAAACGTGTTTTGATCTTCGCGCAGGTTCATGCATACAGCTTCGTTTGAAGGAAATTCATTATAGCATATTTTATGGTGGTGCCAAAAGAAGACAAGTGTCTTGTTCATTGTCTATTCTATTTAGATTCTTCTATGTCACTTCCAATTATAGAAGTTATCACTAGCTAGTATATACATATATGTTAATTTATTTGCAAATTAGCTAATAAAGTGGCGTCATGTGCTAAAATAAGTCTCTGATGTTAATATATTTATCTAGTCTTTTTAAAAAAAATTATTTTGTTTTTGTGTTATGCAAGCTCATCATATATCATGGCAATATACAACAAATTTTATTTTGCAGTTAATGACTCTTCTGGCTTCTCGCCGTTAAAGTATAAAGAAAAGATAAGTTTAATTGTAAATTGATAGCATATATCCTGTTTGAAACACATATGAAATCATTGCATTTTTCCAGAAAATATGACATAACATGCGCTAGTTTATTCATAATTAATTAATATCATATTTTTTTCAATTATTCAATAATCAGAAATATTTAGAAATATAACTATATATATAAATTATCTCATAATTATAATATTCATTGTAATTTATTTATACACAATTATCTCATAGCCCCTGCTTATTGGTGCTTGGATTCCCAAAGGAAGAGTGCAAAATGTGTTCATTTCTGCTGTAAAAAATTGTATAACATTTGTTTCAAATATGGTGTAGTTGGCCATGAAATTTGATCTTGACATATTATTTTACATGGTTTATTTTATTGACATATTATTCACATGAAATCAATTATATGCGCTTCTACACTCCATTCTTCTTTTTCATGAATTTTTATTCATTATTTTGAGCAAAATTTCAATTTTCCACCGCAATACAATGTAAATGTTTAAGGAAAGGCACCAATCCAAAACATAGAGAGTATATTTTGATACAAAAAAATTACTAGAAATATGCATAGACCAGTTGCAAAGATTAAGGGGGGAAGAGGGCATATTTCCTTAGGATACAAGATTTTCTAAATTGTAGCTCTTCCGCCATTTATCCATTTGTACCTTGAAACCTTCCAGTGTGCCTTCTAAAACTATGAAATGCATACAATTTACCATCTTAGGTCGGGATTTAGTCAATTTTTATAGGAAAAACAAATTATATATAATGAGAAGAACACAATAAATGACGCAACAAAAATAATATAAACGCGAAACAAATAGTATCTTTCCTTTTATGAGAATAGTAATCAACTAGAATTAATAGAACAATAATAGCAAATCAAAATATAAAAAGCAACTAGAGACCACCAAATTTTTAACATGAAAAACCTCCATCAATGCAAGAAATAAGTAAAAACTACGGGAACAAGGCAGCAAATATTGCATTATAAAGGAAATCATCAATACACAATTGCTCTCCGTAATTAAAAGCAATAGAATCACACATCAACTCTCTCAAAACATCAAAGGTCACTCCCTCTTAATCAACATCATCAAAAAGATGAAAAACAATGAGAAAGAGTAGGAAAAATCACAAAAAATGTGGCTATTGTTCCGTAATTTTTTTGGCATGATACAAGAATGCAAATCGGATCTTCACCGTCGAGAGTCCAAATCTATGTGTTAGGAGTCTCTAGTTCAAATTCCAGTCAAATCCAACAACAAACCGCCACTCGACCGTTCACTTGATCAAAGCTGTGTCGAGACAAAAGAAAACCGTTTTCTGTACTTTTATTACTAAAATTCCTCTTTCTCCAACTCCACAAAGAATTGCATGAGAGCCACAATTTAGCCACCACTAGATTGTTTATTTAGGTCAAATAATAACCTTCACAATAACCAAATGTATCATATAGGCTTAAAAGACTTACCTGCGTAATACGTGTTGGGTCATCACCCACATAGAAAAAGAAGCCACAAATTAATAATATGAATGGTACGTGACTTATTTTTAAACCTTGTGGAAAATATAACAGTCTCATCGCTTTCAGCCTTCTTATTATAAATTAATGATCTAATTTGAAAGTGTAAGCAAGTCAGACCAATTCAAGTTTTAATCTTTTCAAGTTCATTCATTTAATAAATGAAATGAATTTGACCTTGGTTCATTTAATAAATGAGTTTGGAATTAATTTCCAAGTTTAGCTTATTTGTAACTTCACTTATTCTTTTTTAAAACAATAATTAAATTCAATCAAAATGTATATAATTTTTATTCATAATTACAAAAAGATTCAAATTTTTTAGTTCTTCACATTTTAAATTTCCATTCAAAAGTAATTTATCAATTTATCTTTAGATTTCTCACATTATCAAAAGTAATTTATCAATTTACAAATATATAATGACTGTCTTGTTTAATGACTTCACATCTAGGGGGACTTTATTTTTTGGTAGATCCACCAGATTCCAAGTTTGATTTTTCTTATTGGAGTTCAACTTCTCTTTCATAGCTTCAATCCATGTGCATGTCCTAATTGCTTCATTAAAGCTCACATGTTCACACTCTGCAAACAAGACTAAGTGTAAAAGACCTCCCTCTTTAGTCATTGAGTTACCTATGAAAATTTCAAAGTTATTGTACCTGACTGGAGGTTTTTTATTCCTGAGATCTAGTTTACTACTCTAATTCATTATGGTCTTCTATGAGTCTTTACACTTGATTGTCGCTCCAAAATAGTTTATTTCAAAAGGCTCGATAGTAAGCTTTTAGTAACTGTATTCCAACTGCTATTTTTTAAGGGTTATATTTCAACAAGTAGTTTCCAACGACTATATTTCTTCTCCTATTAAAACCTATGAGGAAAACTTTCGCTATTCTCTTTTAACTTCTTTTCCATTTTTAAACTCTATATTTTCTTCCAAATAATTTCTTTTGCTGAGTTAACATTTCCTTTACCTGCACTATTGGAAAAAATAGATCAAAAGACATCAAATATGTGCAATAGAATTGTTAAAATTTTTCTAAACTCAGATCATATTATTTACAAATTAATTCATAAGCATGGTAAAGTTTAATTAATAGTTTAAATTACACCTTCTCAAGAGTTGTTCTTGAATTCGTCAGTTGAATGTAAATTTGATATTCAAGAAATTCCATGAACTCTCCAACAAACCTCACGATCAAATCTCTTGGATTGTCCTTGGACAACTCTTTTGAATTTGATCTTCAACACCAATGGTGATCCACATGACTTAATTTGATTCAAAACTTCCATCAAGTTCATGTAACAAGTAGAATAGGAAAATTAACCGCTTAGTTTATGATGTGCAAGCTCTCCAAGTAATTACAAATTCACAAGGGCATGACTGGTGTGTGAATGCAAAAAGAAATGAGAAGTGAGATCACACAAAGAGAGTTCATGTACAATACATATACTAAGGCTGAATTGATCAATTAAACAACTTAGTTTCTCTCCTCTTTAAATAGAAGAGTTTGGAGCATAAGTAAGAGTGGGAAGTAAGCATGAGTGGCACATAAGCTAGGGTTTCCTTTTCTTATGCTGTCTACTCCAAATGGAGTTGTTCAACCCCTTGGCCCGAAAAGTCTACACTCCTTAATCTCATACTCCCTCTTTTGTGTCCAACAAGTTCAAACACATTTCTATGAGTCCAAACTCATAAACTCTTATATAATCATTCCCTAATTATTTTAATTAATTAAATCAATTTTTTTGGAGGAATCATTCTTCTACTTAGTGTCAATATAAATGCTGTATAACATTTAAATATCAATAATAGAAATTTACTACTATTTAATAATTGTAATTTCCATTAGAATTTTCAAATCATTGATTAATTAACATTATTAAATTACTTAATTAATCAATTCAAATTTTCAAGATGTTCACCTAATTCAGCTCTTGAATTTATAAAATTTTGCATTCTAACTTTTCCTTTAATTTTGGATAAAAAAGATTCTATTATGTGTGACCTATTAGGTTTCTATACATGTTGGCAATGAATTCATTTAGAAGTTCAATTGAATTAAAACTACTTTTAATTCAAACACAATTTCTCCAAATTGTCCAACCAAATTCATAGATCAAGATTGGTTTATAGCAAAGCATCAAGATCACCTAATTGTCAAGAATAGATTTATGAAAATCAAAACCTTTCATGACAATGTGTTAATGTGTGATTCAATCCCTTCGTATCTTAATATTTAAATTGGACTTAGGGTATGTTTCAAGTATTAACCTTATAAACCTCTAATCCTGGGTGTATGTTTGATCATGTGCTATCTGACAATCATTCATATATAAAACTGCTTTTATGTATCATTAATTAATTATACATAAAACATCTTTTATGTATCATCAATATGTAGGCCTATGATATGGATTGTAGTACAAGTGCTGAAACATCTTTAGAATATTTTTCCTTTATTACCAAGGAAGATGAATTCCATCTTGATTAATCACTACCTTTATGTATTTCATGGCACACCCAAAATTATTCATATCTACTCTTTAAGAGTGCAAGCCTAAAATAAAATCAAGGTACTTGACTTCATACATAAGATATTGTGTTGATCTTAAGTCAAAGGATCACTTACACTACCTTTCATATGAGAAGTCCATTGACACATGATAACATTCCATAGGGTTTCTTATGGCAGGTCAATCTAGTCATATGTTTCATAACATATATCCATATGTTTGTCTAAACATCACCATATTAGACAGTGTGTGAAATCACTACATTCTTCCAAAATAATGTGACATAGTGTATATAGGTTTACTCATGAGTAATTGATATATTATTTTCTTAATTATTTAATAATCAAGAATATTTAGAAATATAACTATATGTATAAATTATCTCATAATTACAATCTCTATTATAATTTATTTATACACAATTATCTCATTAACCCTTGCTTATTGGAGTTTGGATTCCCAAAGGGGGATGCAAAATATAGGTTCATTTTTGCTTTGAAAAATTGCATAACATTTGTTTTGGATGTGGTGTAATTAGGCATGAAATTCAATCTTGTAGAAATATGAGAGTTAGTTCTATAATAAAGGAAAAATTTAGAGAATTTAGAACCTGGATGTGTATGCTACCTATGAAAGAGACATATAAAGGTGATATATCTTATGTGCCTTGCTTAAGGAAACTCATTCCTAGTCAAAGGGAGAGATTTGTGAGGCCTATTATTATAGAAGATAATAGTAATTTTGGTGTTATTTATTCTATAGACATGGTAGTGTTCATCATGATGATTCTAGACCTTCTAAGACTAAGGATAAAACAACAACTATAGTATCCAAGCAATGTCCAAATGTTAAGGTTGAATATTGCAACTTACAAACTTACAAGGCCATATTAAGGTTTTAGAAGGATTGTCTTCTTCCATGTCACAACCATAGACATTGGAAATAAAGGATATGGATGGTGAACCAAAGCTTACTAAACTAGAAACTCAAAATGAGTTTAGTATTTCAAAAGATTGTACTCCATTTTCTAAAAGTTCATTCCCACAAAATCAAACCACCAATAGGTATGCTAGCATATCAAAGTGGAAGAATCATAGTAGGAATATGGGACCAGTGCTTGGAAGTACATCTGAGGCTAAAGAGATGGGTCTTATCATACCCTTCAAAGTTGCCATGAAGTGCTTATTTTGGAACTGTCAAGGTATTAACCGTTCCTTGATAGTTCAAGCACTCAGAGCCCTTATATGTTCTCATAGACTTGATAGCATTTTCCTTTGTGAAACTAATGCATCTTCTAAAAGAATTTTGGAAAGTGACAAATGAAATTTAGTTCAATCAGTTCTATACAATACTTGCTAATGGAAGAAGAGGTAGCGTAGCTATCTTTTGGGTTTCTAATTTAGACTTAGAGATAATAACTGGTTTAGAAAGATTGATTCATTGTTTAATAAAAAATAAGTGCTATTGTCAAAAGTGTTTTCTCACAGGGGTTTATGGTTCTTGTTATTACTCTGATAGATATTCACTTTTGGACCAGTTATATGACATCCAAGATTCTATGATGAAGCCTTGGGTAATATTAGGGGAATTTAATGTTCTGTTGTATGTCAATGACAAAGTTTAGGGTCAAGCATTGGAAATTCTAATGATGTTGCTTTTGTTGGTTTTACACATAAGTTAGATGGTGTTGAATTAAATTTTTTTGGTAATACTTACACTTGCGACAATGGTGAATGTGGATCTCATTCAATTAGAGAAGGATTGGATATAGCAATTTGTAATAATTTATAGAGACTATATTACCTAAAATTTGTTATTTATCATTTAGTAAGTGGAGTGTCTAATCATATTCCTATTCAAATGGATTCTCAATTTGATAAGGATTCTAGACCTCATCCCTTTAAATTTGGTTCTATATGGCTTAGGGATTCCACTTGTAAGGAAACAATTGTTTTTGCATAGAAAAATGAGATTCAAGGATCTCAAACTTTTCAACCCTCTCACAAGATAAAGTTTGTTCATAAGGCTTTATAGGAATAGAATAGGACCCATTTTGGATATTGTCAGACAAGATTAAAGGAATTGACTCTTGCTCTTCAAGAAGTCCTCACTAGGTGTTTCACCAAGATAATAAAATTATAGAAAAACATATCCAAAGTAATATCAACAGACAACTTATCTAGCAAGATGATATATGGTTCCAAAAATCCAGGGAACTATGGCTGAAGGATGGTTATAGAAATTCTAGATTTTATCAACTATCTATAATTATTCATAGATGAAGAAATGCTATTAGGGAGATTAAGCTATCTTTAGATCAAATTATTAAGAATCCAGAATATTAGGAAGGTTATTTTGTTAAAGGTTTCAAGAAACTATTTGCAAGTGATAATCTTGATTTTCTGGACAACTGTTATTTTAGTGGATAACAATACCAAGATGTATGCTATTCCTATCGAAAATGAGATTTGGGAAACCCTATCTCAAATGTCACACCTTAAGGCTCATGTTGTGCTTTTTTTATGGCTTCCTTTTTCAAGAAGTGTTAGAACAATGTGGAAAGGCAAATGGTTCTTACAAATTAGAATTTTTTTCATTTTGGATATCTCCATACAGAAAAAGATATTTTTACTATTCCAAGATGTTGGACCTGTTATTTTGGAGGTTGGCAATACCAAGATGCATGTTATTCCTACAAAAAAAGAGACTTGGGAAATGCTATCTCAAATGTCAGACCTTAAGGTTCCTGATTCTAATGGTTTTACGGCTCTCTTTTTCAAGAAGTGTTGGGACATTATAGGAAGGCAGGTGGTTCTTACAATTCACAATTTTTTTTCATTTTCAATATCTCCTTAAAGAACTAAATGTTACATTCAAAGTATTGGTGCCTAAGGTGGCTGGAGCTCATCAATTTAGTGATTTTAAGCCAATCAACCTATGTAATATAATGCATAAGCTCATATCTAAAATGATTGTGAATCAAATGAAGGAAGTGTTGCTTATACTTATAGCCCCAATTCAGTTAGCATTTGTTCTAGGAAGATGGAATGCTGAAAATGGTTTATAAGCTCAGGACATGCTTCATACAATTGCCAAAAAGAAAGGCCATGGAGGTGTTTTATGGGATCGAAACTTGATATGCAAAAAGCATATGATCAAGTGGAATGAAGGTTTTGGAGTAATTTGGATTTAGTCCCACTTTTATGAAATGGATTGAACAATGCATAATAACTATATCTTCTAGGTTGCTTATTAATAGAAGTCCTTCCCATATTTTTCATCCAATAAGAGGTTTAAGACAAGTGACCACTTTCACCTTGAAAATTTTTGTAAATTTTTGTGAAAATTCAATATAGAAGTCATAATTTTATATGTAAATTTTGTAATTTTATTTTTATAAAAATTTTGTATAGAATAAGATATAACTTCATTAACCAAAACTGTATTAATTTTTTTATACTTTCACAACTTTTAACAAAAAAAAATATAAAAAGTATAAATTTTTGTAAAAATCAATACATATATAGTTATACTAATACCAATTTTTTCAAAGATGCATAAGCATATCCCCGAACAGTTTTTGTTTTCAAAAGTAATCTTTCGTGACAATATGTAGTATATATCATAGAAATATACAAATACAATGCATCAAGCATTTTGCAAATTAACTGTTGACTATGTAATAAACGACAAAAGACTTGAAAAAAATGGATTGCAATTTTTTTATTCTGAACCTTCCATATTCACATTATACGTAACGCCTGCATCTTCCTGCCTCAGAGCAAAGTTTGTTAAATTTCTGGTAGCGAACTTATTCAACGTAACGCCTCACAGCAAAGTTTGTTAATAGTGTTTTCATAATTTTCAAACCAAACAAGAACCCTATTCAAAACGTTTTTTTCAAAGTTCAAAGTCAAGTCCAACATTTCACATATCTCCTTGTTGATGCTGATAGTTTCACAATAACGTTCTGTGAAAGTGCGTTCTCAAAATAGAAACGTTCATGGCCACAAAAAAACAATTAATAATAATAATCGAAACGTTCATCATCAATTAATTGATTCATTAATTCATTCACATTATATGTAATGCCTGAATCATAATGCCTGAGAGCAAAGTTTGTTAAATTTCTGGTATCAAACTTATTCAACTTAGCTTGCTGAAACCGTGTTATTGTAATTTCCTGATAAAAACTTGGTAATTTTCACAAATTATACATTAAATTACATTGCGTGTTGTTTAATTTTTATATAATTAAGAAGGAAAATGCCTTATAAATAGCCAACAACAAGCACCCTGAGGGGCACCGATCCGAATTGTATTGTATTACCAAAATCTCCATCCCAAATATTAGTTGCAAAATTTCCACAGATAGGTATCAAAATGAGTTCAGATCCTCGAAACAATTCAATGGGATATCCTAACCGTCCTCCACCACCTCGTTCACAAGGTAATTCAAATGGAGGTACAAGCTCTAACCCTCAGAATAATCAAATGGGTTATCCTAATCCACCCCCTGGACCGCGGTAATTCAATAAAATCCATAAATACCAGGTTATAACAACAAACCTTTTTGCACTATTTTCTTATATGCAATGTTTGTTAGTTAATTTGATTCCTTTTAATTTATTTTCACTCCTGCAAATTTGATAAAATGTGATTTAAACTAGAGGATGCAATTGAGCCAAATTATTCGACTAGTCTAATGACTATCATCGATTACATCAACTTGATTTAGTTTATGTCTTGTTTGTATTGATTTTCAAAAAGTGAGTTCATTTAGCTAAATAAGTCAATCTCAATTGTATTCTATTTTTATTATATATATAATTTTTTTAATTAGGCATTAAGCGTTAAGTTTTTGTTCAAAATTTACTTTTATAATTACTTAACCAGTTCTTATTACCAATATCGAACTAGGCTTCTAGCTTGTTATAATTTGCATTCTTCAATAATATTTATCAACTTGATTTAAGCCGAGCTATGAGTTTTATAATTTTTGGTTAACCTGACTTCAAACCCAAATTTTTGTGATAATTCAAGCTTGATAATCTTACTCTTTCAATTGAGTTATGCTTGAAATTCTCAAAACTCAGCTCCAATCAACTTGATTTTACACTAAATTAAATTATCACTTGAAATTTTAAAAATTATTTAACAACTGAGACTAAGAAATATTTTTTTCTTACATGATTTAATTGGTTATTTTCTCTTAAAGTGTTTTCATCTTCATTCATGCAGGTTCATGCAGCTTATCTTGAAGAAAATACAGTGTAGCATATTTTATGGTGGTGCTTACAGAAGAAAAGTGTTTTGCTCCTTCTATGTGTGTGTGATCGATTCCTTTGTGTTGCTTCCAATAAAAGAGATTACTATATAGCCATTATATAGTAATCTACATAGATGTGTTAATTTATTGGAGAAAGTAGGCTTTGAATCTTTTATGTTAGTTTGTTTTCCCTTTTGTAAGTTTGTAACTACTATATAAGTTTAATAATAAAGTGAAATGTGATAAAACAAGTGACGGTTTTCCTTTTTGTTCCTAAATTCTGCAATTTTTTTCATAGAAATAAGAATTTAAGAGCAAGATATATTATTCCACTTCAAGGTCAAAGTATGTTATTGGTCTCTTAAAGGGTTTATAGTGGTACTTACATGTTATCTAATCCCTTAAGATCATTAGTAACGAGATTCAAATTTAAGCTATGGATGATTAAAGACAGCCAACCTTATCAATTGAATCAACCCGGTTCAATTTTGCAATTAAACCTTCATCAATTGCCATGATTCAATTTCGGCAATTCATCCCTTGTTGCTTTTCATTTCATAAATGCTTAATCATTCTATATACTAATTAAATTTTTACAAAGAGTAACATAATTAAGTGTAATTTTTTTTCTATAATTGATGTTATTTACTATTCTCCTTAATCTTTAATCTTTGTGTATCTATCTTAAATGATAGATAAAAATAAATGAAAGAGAGTAATTATAAAAACTTTTAGCATCTACAATTAATCACGCAAATATAAAAAATATTTCTAATCCTATTGTAGTATTAAAATTATCAAATTACTATTTATTATTTTTTGATAATAAAAAAATATAATATATAATAAGACTAAAAATATTTCCATTCAAATTTTAAAACCAGAACGAGGCTAAGCTTCACTGCTTTATTAAATAAAAGTAATTTAATATTTTTACTCTTAAAAAATATATCACTTCTTTTAACTTTATACTAAAAAAATAAAGCGCAATACAACAAAAACACTATTTTGGAGTGGCAAAATTGGTGGGAATTAAAAAAAAAAAACTCCACAAACTTAGTTTCTTGCAAAAAAATTTTCATGGGAATTTCGGATGTGGGAAACCATTTCCTATTAATTTTTCAGATCAAATTAAAAATAAATGAAAATTTTCCCATTGTTTTTCCACTGAAAAAAGCCACCTCAAAATTTTGAAAAAAAATAAATTCAAATTTTCCAACAGATTTGTCCTAGGAAAAACATCTTAACATTTTTTGAAAATTTTGAATAAACAATTAAATTCAAATTTTAAAATTATCTAACACCTGAAAAATCTATAGAAATTATAAAATCTATAAAAAGAAAAAACTTCAATCAACAGATTAAGTAATATTCTTTTATCAGGCCAACTCAAAACATTAGCTCAATTCATGCATCTCTGATACACACATAATGCATATCTAAATGAATTTGATAACACTATGACTAAGCGAAAGCTAAGAATACACATCAATTTCTCTACTTATTGACACATCCCGATTCTCCAAGTCACATATTTTCCCAAACATTACTACACGACCAAAAGCTTCACAAGGCAAATATTTCCTTTATGTAAAAAATACTAATCATGTTATAGATATTAACACATCATATTCACCAATACTGTAAAATCTAATGCCCAATTGGTTAAATTAAAAAACTTCCCCAAACACTACTGATTAGAAAGAGGAAGAATACATTGCCTTTAATGCTTGCCATTAACTACAAAAATACATTTAACGCATGTGACTCGATTTAAATATTTTATTTCATTATCAAAATATAAGTTTTATAATCTAGGTTTAAGGAATATTTAGAACCAATAATATATTCAATGCTTGATAAAAGAAGAAATAAAACCTCAATAATATATATGTAATACCTTTATTGATTCAGGGTTAAAATCAAAAAGTAACTAATGCTTCTATGGTTTTCTTTAATCTTTAAGAGAATAATTTGTAACTTATTAAAATTTTTGGATGTAATATGTTGATTTAATTTAAAGTTTATAGGGTAAGTGTTTACTCAATGAAACTTTAAATGTATAAAATCCATTTTTCCTGGAAATATACTATGCATTTCCTCAATTATTCAAATCTTTGACTGCAAGGGCAAAAAATGAAAAATAAAAAAAACATTTGACTATATAATAAATAACAAAAAAATCTTCTTTTATCTGGTTAAAGAAAAAAAAATTGGATTGCAGCATTCTCAGTCAGAAACTGCATATTTTCTTCCGTTTTCATTGCTCGGCACACAAGGAAGAAGTAAATTTCTCTCATCTTTTCCCAATTTGTTTTAAGTTTGAACCTAAACAAAAACCTTAAAACCTTATTATCTGAATGATATTCCTACCAGTCTCTTAACCAAGTCCAACGTTTCATTTTTTCGTTTTGATGCTAGTAATTTTCCAAGAAAGTATATTCTCAAAATCAAACTCTCATCAAATTAATTAATGTTTGAAAAAGCTGTTAATGTTCTTACCGATATACATAGCATTTCCAAAACCGTATTATTGTAATTTTTTTATACATGTATACAATATTATAACATCTATATTTAGGAAATTTTCACACATATAGTTAGACATTAAATTACTTTGGCATTCTGTTTTTAATTTCTATATAAGAAGGAAAAGGCCCTATATATAGCTAAGTAAAAAGCATTCAAAGAGTTACGGATCAAAATTGCATTGTGTTGCCAATATTTCCATCCATAGTAATCATAAAATCTGCTCAGATATATAACAGAATGAGTTTAAATCCTCATAACAATCCAATGTTATATATTAATCACCTTCCTCCATCTCGTCGAACAGGCAACTCAAATGGATGATCAAGTTCTAATCCTAAAAACAATTCAATGGGTTATCCTAAATTACCCCACAATCGTTATAACTAAAATGGATCGTATATATCAGGTTATAGCAACAAATCTTTTGTACCATTTTCTTAAGATTTATGTTAGTTTGTTAATTTGATTCACTTTACAATTTTACTCGCCCTAAATTTAACAAAGTATGATATAAACTAAAGATCACGGTTGAATCAAACAATTCAATTGGCTCGACTCATAAGTTTGTAACTACACGAAAAGTTCGTTTATAAAGTTTTATGTATCAAGATAAGAAACTGTAGGTAATATGTCTTATCTTTCCCCTCTTCTTTTTCAGTATTTTTTTTATAATTCTGCAATTAAACTTTCATCTGCTGACATATTTCAATTCCGGAAATTCATCCATCATTCATATTTCCCGTAATTCATTATAAGAAGATTAATGATAACTTAGATGGAAGATGTCAATTGGTCTGATGATGAAAATTTTTTTAGGCAAATTGCGAAAATCAATATCACATGGAGCATTTATATGAGGGCAAGGCATTAAGCTAACTCAGAACTCTGGTGGAATAATGTATAACAATAAAGATTTTTAGTCATAGTTTAATGGAAGTTAGAAATGTAAATTCAATGTAGTCTAATTCATATGTTAGATGGACTTAATTAAAGTATCATACGTGTGATCAAAATATTTTACTCCTTTTAATTATGTAATCAAATATTGGGTTCTAAGATTGCTTAATTCATTTTATAAACTTTTGCGTTTCTAACCACATATTCAAAATTTGACTTTGATTAGTTGGTTTTTTTTTTTTTTTTTATGTTGATGGTGATGATATTCAAATCAATATCTGCCATTTAAATCTGACATGATATATATGTCTTGCACATGATAAATAGGGTGTTTTAAAAGAGATTTTTATAAAGATTTGATTTGTTATGGATTTAAGGAAAGAGATAAGCACAATACTAAATATGAATTTTTGCATGTTGATGGATCCCAGAAATATTGTATTTATGTCTCTCCTTAGGTCCACGATGAATCCAATTGTAAATAAGTGCAAAAAAATTTCCTATTGTAAGATTTTTATAATGTCATATCATACTTTAACTGCACACATAAATAAACATTTTTCCCAGAAAATGAGTCATATCAAAAAATCACAAATATATAATGATAAGGGATTAACTGTAAATAAAAAGTACCTATAAAGTTGTAATTATAAGCTAATAAAATATAAAAACAAAATATATAATTAAACCATTCTGTGTGGTAAAATGTTGAAAGGGAGGGAATAGAGCGTTTCATGTGCATCATGTTCACAAAAGAATGCCATGCCAGACACATTCTTAATATATTTGGCTTATGATTCTGCACATATTATTAAATTTAAAGTTTTTAGGAAGTATTAATATAAAAGTTACAATTTTGTATTTATATTTTTTTAACAAAGATTATAATTTTATATAAGTTTTATATGTAAATATATAATTATAATTTTATCAATTAAAATTATATTTATTTTTATTTTTATATAAAATTATAATTTTAAATGAAATTAAAAAATAAATATTTTTATAAAAAGATTATAAATGTATATATCGAAATAAATTTTTTCAAATATGCCGTGAAGTATAATTCAAGTTTTTTTAAGTAAATTTACGGAAAGTCGAGGATAAGTATCGTTGAAATGTACCGCTCATTTATCAAACCTTTGACTATAGCGGCCCCCGATAAACCTTTGACTGTATTATACTAAATAAAGAATAATAAGAAAATCTTAAAAATTAGATTGCGGCGTGCCAAGTCAGAACTTCCATATTTTTTTTGGCTTTCGTTGCTTATCACGCATGAAAGAAGTAAATTTCCTCGATCTTTTTGTTTGATGACTTAATTAGGGTCAAACCATTTGTAAGTAATATTATAAATATTCACACAGATCAATAATAGACTATGATTTTTATGAAAAAAAAAACCTAATTAAAAAAAGAAGTAAATTTCCTTTCTATTTTCTTTGTTTGTTTGAACCCAAATAAAAATTGTCAAACCCTATAATCAAAACATTCCTACCGGTCTCTTGATCAAATCCAGCCTATCATATCCTCATGTTGATGGTAGTAATTTCACAGGAAGCCATGATCGAAACTTTCATCAAATTAATGTTTGAAAAAGCTGAATGTTCTTACCAATGTACACTGCATTTCTAAAACCGTGTTCTTGTAATTTTCTGATACATATACATACAACATTACAAAATCTTCCTCATGAAAATTTACAAAAATTATACGCTGCATTGCGTTTGGCATGCTGGTTTTATTTCTATAAAAGAAGGAAAAAAACAGCCTCAAAGGCATAGATCAAAATTGTATTGTCTTACCAAAATCTCCATCTTGCAATTTTTTTTTTTTTTGCACAAATAGATATCATAATGAGTTTAGATCCTCGAAATAATTTAATGGGATAGCCTAACCATCCTTCAACACCCCGTTCACGTCCATAGGATAACTCAAA
>JANHAO010000829.1:0-36970 GCA_026873985.1 Saraca asoca | reverse complement strand
TTTCATTTCTGGATCTTTCAATAACCATGTCAGGTGTGCGGATGATAAGCCCTTTGTGCCAACGTACCAAGTCTCCAAAGAAAAGACAAAAAGCTTGGGAATTGAATTTATCCCTTTGGATGTGAGTCTCCGGGAGACTGTTGAAAGTTTAAGAGAGAAAAAATTTGTCAACTTTTGACATTTCATGGCTGTTTGAAGAATAAATGGTGATAGCCTCAACCATGCTCTGAGTTGGTGCTTGTAGTTTCAGAATCTCTATATTTCCTGTGTAATGAAACTGTTTGGTTATGAGTCAGTCTGTACCGCATGAAGGACTCCTGAAACAAAATGTCAAAACTCAACTTTATCTCCTAATATGCAATGGTACTAGAATAATACCTTTGTGATGCAGCATTTAGTTGTAACATAAGAATATCAATTACTTATTGGTTCATACAAGTTGTGTTAAAGTCAATGAAATTTACATGTAGTGTATGTTTGTAATTATTATTAAATAATTTGAAAGTATACTAATTAATTGTAAATGTTAAAGAATAATAATATTTGCTTATTATCAATAGAAATCCTTAAATTTTTTTTTATTTTAAGAAAGAATAATTTTTTAACTCAGTAGTAAAAATATAAAAATTTAAATTAAATATTTTATATTATATATAAAGATCATGGTATAAAGTTAATTTTTAATTATTAATTAAAATTTTAATTTCTAGTTTCCTATCTTTGAATTTTCAAAAATTTATAAGAAAAAAGAATAAGAATAAATAAAAATAAAATCTCAATAAAAAAATTTAAATTTAAACTAAAGACTTATGATGGACATAATTGTAGAAATTTAATTTTAGGAGATTTTTAAAAATTGATTTTCTGCTTCTTTTTTCTATCAATTTAAAAGGTTTAAAAAGATAAAAATAAATAATAACATTTAAATCAGAAAATCAAAATTAAATTATGAAACTTAAGGTAAAGATAAGTCACGATTTGATATTAATATTTTCTCTCCCTTAGTTTTTAAGAAGTTAAAAGAAAAAATAAGAATGAATAAATATTAAAATCTCAGTTTGTTGATTTTGTGTGTTTTTTTTTATAATAGCAGAAATAACAAGTCATTTAACACACACAAAACATCCTGACGTAGCGTCGTTAGAATAAGATTGACATATGACGAAAAAAAAAAGGGCATTCCAAAATATCACATTAAATAAATAGTATTGATATTGATTAATTTTTCAATATTTTTAAGAAGTACATTGAGATTATTTTCCGTCCATAAATCTAAGCATAATGATTGGATTGGAATTAGAACAATATATAGATTTATCATTTTTTTTAATTATTTTTTCAAATGTCAAGATTAGAATTCTCAATAATTAATTTTTGGTCAAATAGTTAATTATAACACTTTTTAGATATGTTTAATTATATTTTTAAAATTTTTTAATAATCAATTATAGACAATAAATCCGATTAACTTTAAATAACTTTTTTATTAAGATTATAGAAAGAGAAATATTCAAATTTATACCTATATTATCCTCTCTTTTTTTTTGTTTTGTTATCATTATCTTTACTCTAATAATAACAACAACAAATTTTTTTCTCTCTCTCCTGCTTTATTGTCTTTTTCAATAATTTAAGACTAAAAAGTAAATTTTTAACATATCATCTAAATAAGAATAGATTATATATAATTAATTATTAGAAGATATTATCAAACAAAATAAATTATAAATAATCAATTATTTAAAAATTAATTATTAATAATCGATTGTATTTATAATCAATTATTTCATTGTTATACCTAACGAGTCTCATATAATTAGTTATTCCAAATTATCGCTTGTTTTATGATATCAAAATTCAAACTATAAAAATTTAGATAGAGATAATGATAGGAAACAAATTTGTGATTGAGTTAAGGATAATAATAGGAAATTAATCTTAGAATAATAATTAGCTCAAATGATTTTTCTATCTCTTAATTCTTAATTGATCCTTTCCTTTTTAAAAAGGGAGTTGGTTTATAATCAAATATAAATATTATATATTCTGTTTTTCAATTTTAATTATGAATTCAAATTTTTAAATTACATGTATGACTAAAAATTTGGTTTCAGTTAAGATAAAGTTTATCATTAATACCTCATTGTCTTCATCTTCTTAAGCCATGAGGCAAAATAGTGCTTCTTCCATTATTTCTTCTTCTTCTTCTCCAAAATCAACCTGCTTATCTTCCCAAATAGCTAAGTTGCCTTCCTTGAAGGATGGCTTTCTTTTCTTCCTTTCATTTTCTAGCTATCTCTTTAAAAACACAAGGTAGTCCAATTTGAAATATTCGAGCTTCTTACATTCAAAGCATGTTGAGGTATAAGAAGAATTCTCTTGTTCATTCTTATTGTGATTTCTTCGTTGTAGAACAACTTTTCTCTTTTCTTTGTTTCTCTTTTCTTTAAGCAGTTTTTGCATTTTTTACTTAATAGGGCCATTTGATCTTTTTCATCTGCATCTTTATGACTATTTGATTCTTCATCATCATCTTCAAATGTATTTGCAGCTTTTAGTGCCAAACTTCTTCTCTTTTTATCATCACCATTCTTTTTGTATCTTTTTAACTCAAGCTCATGTTCTTCCAAGTTTCCATAGAGCTCTTGAATGGTGGCATTTCCATTTTAAGTGATTCTTTGATGGCTATCACTTTAGGTTGCCATTCCTCTATTAGAGACCTTAATATTTTGTGCAATGGATCTATATTGTCAAATGTTCTACCAAGAAGCATAAGATGGTTAGTTATAGCAATAAATCTTTGAATTAAATCCTTGATAGATTCTCTTTCTTCCATTTTAAACATCTCATATTGAGAAACCAAGACATGAACCTTAGAGGCTTTGACTTGTGTTGTCCTAACATAAGCTACTTTTAATGTGTCCCATATTTGTTTGGCTATGGTACAATTAAATATGCTCTCATATGGAGAAAGAGAGTTAGAGATGATCCACTTGACTTTGGAGGATAGGAGATGTCTTTTACTTTCCTCCTTAGTCCAAAGAAAGTTAGGTTTTGGCTGTGTAATCCCATTAATTAGAGTTTTTGGTAGATCATATCCATCCTCAACTCTCTCCCATATGTCTACATCAATGGCTTCAATAAAATCTCTGATTTTCTACTTCCAATAAATATAATGATGTCTATTAAGGCTAGGGGGTTTATTTAAAGGTAGACATTCAGGCAAAAGAGTAAAACTAGAATTCATGATCTTCTTGAAAATAAAAGATTATCAAGAGATAGAGTTCTGATACCAACTATCGGTCCCAAATTATAAATGATCTTTTGATCTTGATTCTAGTTTGTAAGGGAAGACTTTAAAACTTCTTTGAAAGTTTAAAGGATTTATCAGATTATATCTATTGGATAACAAAAGTTCAATTGTAGTCACTAAAAGTAGAATTGTATAAACAATTAATTAGTTAAATCAAAATATATGTGTAACAAAGAAATAAAAGTAGTAATGTAAAGAACACTAGAAATTTTAAAGTGGTTCCACTTCAATTGAAACCGCAATTGAAGTGTACATCCATGTTATGGGTGTTTTCCAAAGTGAGCATGATAAAATGAGTCCAACCAAGTAAAGCTCTAAAGTTAACAAAATCACCGAAGGGAAGCATCAACCAGCCAATCGCGAGCATGGGGCGCAAGGCAAGCTCAGAAGCAAAAGTCTGCACTCGTCAAGCAAATTTGATCTTGGGTCATTAAGAGGGATGAGCCACATCCAGAATATTCACCCTGCAAGCTTGAGCTCGAAGCAACCCACAGTGCCATAAGTTACAAGACTACCATTTCGAACAGATGAGCGACCTCCACTCCCCAAGGTACAGCCAAGTCCAATCAATAGTTAAGAGCAAATATTCCTAGCCGGCAAAACAGCCCTTGAGGGAAGACACCCACCTACAGACCCTGTAGACCTCATTGAGTAGAGTCTAAATTGTTTGTATGAAATAGCTACATGATGTAACTAATATACAAATCAGGAAATTACCATTGTAACCTCCCCTGTTTCTATAAGCAGGGGGTCAGTCCACTGTAGAGGGGGATTTTTTGGGGGAAGAAGAAGGATTTCCAGGGACTTCCGGGGGGAAAGAGAAGGGGAAGCTCTGTCAAAATAGAGGGAGGAAAGTCTATATATTGTAACTCAACGTACTTGAATAGTGAAACCACCGCCCAATGGGCAAAATACAATCAGCTTGGAAGTAGGAGCCAAGCCGACTCTAGCCAAACCACGATAAAAATGATTTTGGTCTCTGCTCTTTCCTTCCTTCACTCACCATATTCGTTTATTTGCATGCTCACCACTTATAATCCGAGTGTTGACTAAGATCTAAGTTCCCTGAATCAGATTTTACCATCAATATTTTGGCATTAGAGGAAGGGCCAAAAACCTCCGAACTATTTTCCCTTCATTCCCGTGATCCGCTGAGTAGTCGCAATGGTAAGAGGAAAAGCGACAAAGACTGTTGATGTTGTCATTGGCCAACTAGAAGATCATGTAGAACAATGAGAGTTGTCACTGGGAGGCTAGCCTTCCCAGTAGCTAACGTGTCTGTTGTCCTAAGGATGGATGCAATGAGTAATAAGGCACCATCAACCTCCCACCAGCATGCCACCCTTGAGGCTGATGGAGTGCAAACCTGGCATCAGCATCAAGAAGTGCTTGAAAATATAGTGAAAGAAATGGTTGAAATGGTCAAAGTGTTAGCCCAGGCACAAACCCAAGGAGTGTAAAAATATGCTTAGGTCATAGTAACTAGAGGGAGTCAACGCATTAATACAGCTAATCCCTCTTGCTCGCGAGAAAGGTTAGAGGCTCGACGAATCCGCAAAAGCTAAGGCAGCTAATAACTCGAGAGCTTGTATCACTCGAAAGGCTCAGACAGGTCCAATCAAGGGCATATTCTGAGCTTCTATTCCCACGATCAAGAGAGAAATAAAAGGCAATGACCTTCCAGTCGATAGCCTGAAACATGCGAACCAATGATCGAAGAGCTCGTCCATAGGGTGAAACATCTTAAGGAGTGTCCCTGAATATGAGACAATCGAGATCACTATAAATAAGGGACACTATTTACCAGCGAGATAGAGAAGCAACCTCTCCCTTGCAAACTCAAGACCCCCACGATCTTGTAATACAATGAGGATAGTGACCCCTATGACTATCTGGATGCATTCAATATCCAGATAGACCACTAAACGACTAACCCACTGGTCAAATGTCGAGTTTTCCTAACTACGCTCGAGGATATACCCTGAACTTGGTTTAATAATCTCCTAGCCCATAGCATTGGTAGTTGGGAAGAATTCCAAGAAAGGTTTGTCAACCAGTACAAAGAACTAAAAAGGTAGCTCACACTACCTTGCCATCTCCCAACAGTCTTCCAGTGAGAGGGTGGACTGTTGAAAGACTACATTGCTCGATTCAGGTATGAGATCAACAACACGGAGAAACCATTCAATGAGGGTATCCTAACAGTGATTTTTATGGGAGTCTACAAGGATAGAAAGCTTTATGAAAGCATCTACAAGTCCCTAGTGAAAGATCTCGTTAAATTTTATGAGCGAGCTATCAAAGAGGTCAGGTGGGAAGAAACTTTTAGTCTAGAAAAGCCTGGAAGCAAGGACAATGCAAGCTACTCTAACCAAAGGAGCGAGGGAGAAGATACTCAAGATAGTTATAGTAACCAGCCAATGAAAAAGGCTAAAAGCAAGCCACCTCAACACCAGAGCCGGTATGACAGCTATAGCATTCTGATGGATGCTCAGGAACGCATCATCGTAACTAAAAAGGATAGGTAGGATTTTGGGAGATCCCCACTGTTAAAAACTCACAACAAGCATAGATATAATAGAGATCAACTTTGTGCCTACCACAATGAGGTTAGGCATGAAACGTCAAGGTGCAGAGGGCTCAAAGATGCCATCAAGGGCCTCGTTTGCAGAGGCCACTTGCCAGACTACGTGGTGCAAACTCTCGGACAATGATCTCGGCATCCATAACAATGATAGCTCCAACACCCTAACACTTTCTTTTCTTCTATATGTATTGTTTAAATGTAAATAGAAGTGTTAGACTTGTTCATAAATTCTGATAATGAAATTTTGAATGAATTTTCAAGAAACTCAAACACAGACTCAAAAATTGACAATTTCACAATGCTATTTCTTTGGAGCTCAAGAAACAAAATCTTGTATTTGTGTACAAATGGACATAAGACCCACAGCATTTGCCCAAAGTCTGCCACAAGATCGCCAGCTGGGCATGAGACAATCTTAAGTTTGGCACAGGATTGCTAACATAATTTCAAGTCTGGCACAAGACCACTAGAATAATTCCAAGTCTGGCATAGGATTGCCAACATAATTTCAAGTCTGGCACAGGACCGCTAGAATAATTCCAAGTCTGGCACAGGATTGCCAGCATAATCTCAAGTTTGGCACAAGATCACCAACACAATCTCTAGTCTGGCACAAGATCACCAGCATCATTTCAATTCATCTTTTTTAGCCTGGCACGAGATCGCCAGCCAGTCCAAATGGCAGATTCACAAAAACTCAGCTTTCATGCAGCCTGTTGCCCGTAGCTCTCATGCAACCTACCGCCCACAATTCTTATATGGCCTGTTCAGATTTTCACTCTCACTTAAGTTTATGTGCTTGAGCATGCAATTATAATTCTTTTTGCTAAGCAAATCACTAGTATACATTACCTGAGATGGGTCGATATGGTTGATTGGCTGTCCTATATGATATGTATCCTTTTAAGTCATAAATCATTGGCTTAAATTTATTTATACATACTCTTCTACTATTAATTAAGGTCGATTGACCTATGTGATATACATTTAGTTCAAATGCTTGTTGAGCTGTGATTTGCAGGAAACTATTTGTAACAATTCATCAATATTTTGAAAAGTATCCATCATAACATTCATGGAAAAGCGAAGAAAATAGTGCTATCTAGTGTCTTTTGCCACAAGAAAAATTCATACAAGGTTCAAAGTGAAGAATAAAGTTCAAAATGAATTACAAAAAAATAATAACAAAATCAACTGCTGAGAAGACTAATCCTGAGGAGTTAGGCTCTAATGAGAAGCAGGCTCAGTGCTTGGGGTAGACAAACTATCCCTTGTCTGATCATCCAGAGGCTTCACAACCTACAGGCTAATCTCTCTAACGATAGCACTCTCAGTGTGAGGGTCTCGGCTAGCAGATGCCATGCCTCTATTGGAAGATTTACTTCTAATAGCCTTCTTCTTAAAACCTTCAACAACATTCAAAGCCTCTGGTCTGAAGAAGGAAAAATCCAAATTAGGATGGTGCTTCCATAGGGTGTATAAGAAAAGAGAGCTCATTTTAGATTCCACATCCTCTACTACCTTTGCGGTCCGCTCAGTAGTTGTGGCTATGATCTGGTTGACCTCTTCTTATTTTAAAGTGACCTCTCTCCTGGCCATTTCAAGTTCAGCCCTAGAAATCTCTGCCCGTCGTGTAGTAGCTTCAAATTTTTAACTCACTGAATTAAAGCCTCAGAGTGCCACATCTCTATCACTCCTAATCTGGTATAGCTCCTCGACCTCCTTGCTAAGCTCAACCTCAATGGCCTCATAGTTTACCATTTCACGAGCTCAAGCTTCTTCAGTTTCTCTTTTCATGGCCTTGGCATTTCGTGCCTTGTCTTCCATCTCCTGGGCCTTGGTAATCAGAACAGCCAAATCCTCTATGAGTCTGGTATTCTTCTTTTCCATGGATTGAAGTGAGCCCCCTATTTTCACTACTCCTAGCAGACCTTGGTAGTGAATTAAGTTAGACCTCAGAAGAGCAAAAGAGAGGTAGAATGACAAAACATTACTTACCAGCAAGATTCCACATGTGGCAAAACATATTAATCCTCTGCTTGAGATCTTCATCTCCAATGGTAATGGGTTGGAGTGAGATCTTAGAATGTCCAACAGATTCTCCTGGTCAAAGTCAAAGTATCCTTGCGTCCTAGGACTAATGCTTGGTTGAGGCTCCTCTACTGTCTCCTCACAATCCGCTCACTCCAAACTGCCAGCAACCCCCTTTCCTTTGCTTACTCTTTGTTTCTTGGCAAGGGCTTGGATAAGGTTGCCACCTTGGCCACCTCAACCATTTCACAACGAGAGGAGGAAATTGGCTCTGAAAGGGGCATCATGGTCATCCCAAGAAAAGGTTGGTTTGGATCAGTGGGAGCTGCCACCATAGTGGGGCCTAGAGGGGTCGCAATGACCTCGAGTTCCTCTGAATCATCAAAAGGAAGACTTTTAAAGATAAGCTTCACCATTTCTTTGTAGTCTTCAAAGTGAGCCAGCCTAATTTCCTTCACTCGATAAGCCTTGATCTCCCTAGTAAGTTCGACGTTCAGTGTTGGAGCTAACCTTGAGCTCGAAGGAGGTCGTCATTGAACTTGAGATCGCTTTGCAAATCGTCAATAGTAGCAAGCTAGTATAGCACCTCAGCCTCCCTAGCTCCAAGTGATGGCCTTACCTTGCCAACCCCAGTTGCAAAAATAAGACAAAGTGTTAAGATCACAATACAAATTCACAAGAGCTCATGTGATCGTAGTTTGCTTACCCGATGTCAAAACAAGGTCAAAATTGCAAAGAGAATGCAAGGATGGGCACAAGATGTAGAACCAGCAGGTTTTGTACTACCTGACATTCGATTTGCCCTTAGCCTCTCCCTTAGGGAAGGGCCTTTTAAACTCAAAATTTTAAGCTGAAAGATAATAGATTCCATCTGAGGAGGTTATACTTCTCATGCTGAAAAGGTGACATAAAACCTTTATAGATGGGAGAGGGAGATTTCTCCTCCAATATATGAGTGCCAAGGAAATGACCAGAGTATAGGAGTTTAGAGTCAGTTGGGAAAGAGCAAGCTTCAATTTGTTCAACAAGTTGATAATGAATGGGTGAACTGGGAACTTGAGCCTTGCATTAAGATGATAGGGGCTAATTGCGACAAACCCTTAAGGTGGATGTGGTCATCAGGAGAAGGTGCCATAAGGCAATAACCTTTGGGAATGTGGAAACTTTCCACTATGCCTGTAAGCTCGTGCAATTCAATAGTCAAAGCATAATGCTTGAAAACCAAGCGGTCCAAGGAACCCTTAGTGACATGCTGTCTCATACTAGGCTTGGGATAAGGAAGGGGCCATTCAGTGACATTGCTACTTCTAGAAGCCACACTAACTAAGGGGTACATCAGCTCCTCACTACTAGTTGAGGATTTGGGCTCAGTACTCCCTATTCAGTGGTCACGGCATTTATGGGCTCCCATCTATGTAAAACAAAGAAAAGAAGGGACCAATCAAGCTACTGATGGCAAATGCTCCTTGAGATAACTATCCAAACAAAAATTCTCTATGCAGTAAACCACAATGCACCTTGAGCCATTGGGACAAACACTAAGACTATCAAAAAACCTAAAGAGGTTTAGCTAATGAAACCCAATTAGTCCGTTAAATCCCTAAAGGCGATGAAAATTTGAAATAGCAATCTACGGATTGAGAATTAGCAAGCGAAATAGCAAACTAACTAGCATTAAGCCAAAAACCCACAAGAACAAAAGACTAGGAAAGCTTATCATGACAAAGAAATGAGTCAAATCCTGGAATAAGTGAAGAAGAAAGAAGCTTCTAACCAAGAAAGATCAATGCACTGCTATGGCAAAGTCGAAACCAATGGAATTGGGGGACAAGTCTGACAACTACTGTTCAAAAGTTCAAAGGGCTATAGTACCAATATGCAAGAATGGGAAGGGATGAATGTTTAGTCCCCCCTTTTAAAGCTCCCAGATTCAACTTTTGCCAAAATGGCAGTTTTGAGAAAATGTGTGCATTAAATGAAAGCAATAATGATAGGTGCAGATGAAAAGATGAAATAAGAATTTGAATGATAACACTACATTCCCCAAGCCAATGAGTTGTAACTCTCAGCTTGCAAAGCGAATTGAGAGATAGAGGGATAATGTTATGGGTATTTTTCAGAGTGAGCCTGATAAAATGAGTCCAACCAAGGCTCTAGAGGTATCAAGATCACCAAAGGGAAGCATCAGCCCACTGATCATGACCATGCGGTGCAACGCGAGCTCAGAAGCAGAAGTCCATGCTCGTCAAGCAAATTTGATCTCAGGTCATCGAGAGGGACGAGCTGCATCCAGAATATTCACCCTGCGAGCTCAAGCTTAAAGCAGCTCACAGTGCCATAAGTTACAAGACTACCATTCCAAGTAAATGAGCAACCTCCACTCCCCAGGATATGGCCAAGTCCAATCAATAGTCAAGAGCAAATCTTCCTAGCTGAAAAAATAGCCCTCGAGGGAAGACACCCACCTGCAGACCTCATTGAGTAGAGTCTAAATTACTTGTATGAAATAGCTAAATGATGTAACTAATGTACAAATCAAGAAATTACCATTGTAACCTCCCCTATTTCTATAAGTAAGGGGTCAGTCCACTATGGAAGGGGATTTTTTGGGGGAAAAAGAAGGATTTCTAGGGACTTTTGAGGGGAAAGAGAGGGGGAAGCTCTATCAAAATAAAGAGAGAAAAGTATGTATATTGTAACTCAACATACTTGAGTAGTGAAACCACTGCCCAAAGGGCAAAATACAATCAACGTGGACGTAGGAGCCAAACTGGCTTTAGCCAAATCATGATAAAAATGCTTCTGGTCTTTGCTCTTTCCTTCCTTCGCTCACCATATTCATTTATTTGCGTGCTCACAACTTATAATCTGGGTGTTGACTAAGATCTAGGTTCACTGAAGCAGATTTTACTGTTAACAATCCACTAGACTAAATCTTCAACCAGATGGTCCTTCTTTTATTACCTAACCATAAGATTTAACTGGGCTCTTGCAAACCAATTTACACACAAGACTTAACTAGGCTCTTGAGAACCAATTTAGATACAAAACACGTTATACCTTTAATTAATTATGATCAACCTCATAATTAAAGAAGATGCAAAGGAAAAATCAACTTCTCCCCTTATATCTCAAATTTCTATCAACCTAAAAACCTAAAAAGAAACCAAATTTATATAACCTAGAAATCTAAAATAGAAACAAGAATTAAGAAAGGAATACAATACTTGTTTTGAGATGAAAATCTAAATAATCTCATGTGTGATTCTCTTCATTTTGATCCACGATTCGCTTTGTTTGATGAAATCAATTGAGGTAATGATAGATCAGTTTTAGCTTTGTGATCTCTCTGTTTTTTGCACTTGAACAAATAAAAAACTTTTGAAAGTTCCTTTTGAAATAAGGTTGGGGTCTTATTTATAATGTGGCAACTAACATTTAAGAAAATAACAAACTTTTAAACTATGAATCGATTTAGAGTTGTTACCAACTTATGAATCAATTCATGAATCGATTCATTTAAAAGTATCATCAAGAACTTCATAACAGAATTGATGTGTGAATCGATTCACACTATTATGTGAACAGATCATGAATCAATTACCTAATCAATTAAAAAAAATTTCTAACCTTCTGTGAAAATAATTTTTTAAAACAATTCTTCATGAATTGATTACCTAATCGATTTAAGTTCATTTTCACAAGGTTTCAGTATAAATTGATTCGTGAATTGATTCACACAGTGAAAAATAGTTTTTATAAAAATTGTACTTGTACAAATGTATATGAAAAACTTAGTTAAAAAAACTTTAGATTTTTTGCTCATTTCAATTTATTTATTTCTACCTCAATTTAACTATTTTAAGAAACTTATTTGGATCAAATATGAATTAGAATACAATTACAAAAGATCCTAATTAAAATCAATAAAGATGCTATATCTAAAGTTGGATCTCTTGAATAGCACTTGATTAACTTTGAATCTACAAACATTCAACAAACACTTAAGACATAGTCAGATTTCAAAATTATTTTTCAACATCAAAATTGAAGAATATATGATAGCCAAGCTAACAATCTCCCTAGCAAGGCTAACAACATCAAAACATATGCATTAAAACTAAATTGATAAAGAGGTTGAAACATCATGTTTATTAAATATGTTAAGATATGTAGTTTATATGCCATTACAACTAATTGTCTCTAGAGCATATATTCTAACACCTAGAACAATGCTTTAATGAAGTTGTCCAACTAACAAGAAAGTGCATGCCATGTGATAACCATATGCCCGTAGACTTCTATATAACCAAAAAAATGGTTTCAAAATTGGGCCTTAGGTATCAAAAGATTGATTGTTGTGTAAATAGGTGCTTGTTATATTATAGCAATATTTAGGTGAAAAACAATGCTTATTTTGTGAGGTTGCAAGATTTACTTTTAGGAGGTCAAGTTGTAGTAGATACAGTAAGGTGTCTAACTCCTCGATCACAAAGGTTGTACACATCATTGTCCATGGTAAGTCAAATAAGGTGTCATTTTGAAAATCTTTGCTAGGAACAAGTTTTATCATACCCTTCAAATGTTGAAGCATGGAAACAATTTGATCACCTTATCCTGATTTTGCCTCAAAAAATAGAAACATATGACTAGGTCTATGTATTAATAGATTTAATCCCTATAGTCAATTGGTCAAATATACTCATGTTGGCCTGTAATTCTAACCCCTTACAATCTCCACTATGGATATGTATGAAACAAGAGTATATGTTTCTTTCTTTAATCATTCTTAGCCCATCTATCCCAAAGGCTAACATTGATGTCTACTTGTAACCAATAATAGATGAGCTTAAGTACATGTGGAATGAAGATGTGCATACATACAAGACTTCTTTCAATGACTTTTCTGCATACAGAATGTTGTCTAGTTGACAAACACACAGCAAGTTATCATGCCTTATTTATATGGATAGTTCAAATGTCTTCACCTTGAAATATGGCTGAAAGACTTCTTTCTTCGGTTGTCATCGATGTTGGTTGCCAATGTTCCACCAATATAGAAGGAATAAAGATGTTTTCAGCATAAATAAGGTGGGAAAATGTCACAGGGGTGTGATTGGCACAAATCACCCTATGGTGATTTGCAAACCCATGAGCATATTCTTATTGAAAATTCTTTTAATTTTTGAAATCGTGAAAAACAATGTGGAAACATGATTCTTTTCATCTTTTTAAATAAAGTCAATGATGTATACTAATAATTGGGATACTAGAAGAGCAATATTATCTTCTTTGATCCTGTTCTGTGTAACCTTTCTTATCTTATTGTGCTTTAATGAACTATATCCTTTAACTCCCTGTCACATGAATGACTATCTATTCTATATCCCTTGTTAGTTTATATATATATATATATATAAACATTTCTTTATCTTGTCTTTTCTCTTATAATATACTAAACATTCTTGACTAAACCTAACTTAACTATTAACTATCACATGCTCACCTTCATTTTATTTCTATCCTTCATAATGCATACTACATGCTTATGTAATGATGCTATTTATAAAAATGTAAATCTTGATGGAAGGTTTTAGTTCTTTAAGCTAATCATGCTTCATAATGTAAAAATACTATTTGATTCAATAAAACCATGAGAATATGTGAATAAATACATAATGCTTTTAAAACAATGATTTTGTGACTTTTAGGAACTATATAATAATATTGATGAAATAATTGAATAGATATTCCTAAAGAATAAAATTTAAGGAGCTTTGGGAAACATGATTTTTAAAACATAAAAAGTGACTTTATTAACATTTCATAAATTTCTAGCCTCTGTGCATAAATGGATATACAAAGCTAGGATCTCTATACTAATCCACGACTTGCACCATTACTACATTCCATTTCCTTGACTTGTTATATACTTTTCAATCAATCATACATTTGCATAATCATGTAAGAAAGCAATTCCTAAGTTTTATCCTATATTTATCATTCCCACGTACATTTTGACCTAAATCTAAATTTGTCATATCTTACATTCTAGGCTTATTCCTAGTCTAATCTATAATCTCATGATCTATTCACATTTCTCTTACATCTCATTACTCTTGCTTTCATTAATTTAGGCCTAATTCCAATAAGCTGCATCTCTTAACCATAATCCTAGTGCCTAACACACAAAATACATTTGGGGTGGCTTCAAAAATATCATATTATATGAAAAGGGAGCTAAAAAGATAGAATCTCACTCACTTGATTATATAAAAATTTTGCAACGTGCAACACATAAGTTGTTATGGGTATTTTCTGGTACCATGAGAAATGGGCTGGCAAAGGCCCAATACCAGATAAAGTCCAAATGAAAAAAGCTTGATTTGCCTGGGTACCGAAGTTGTTGTGTACGAGCTCGACATCGCTAGCCACGAGTTTGAAGCAAAGGACATGAGACAAGTCCAAGGCATTAGTCCCAGATTGCTAGGAGACAAGCCCTAGCCTGTCTAGTCATCGGATCACTACCTACAACCAAGCAAGATTGGTCTTGCTGGTTAGAGGTCAATAGCAGTCTGGGAACCTTAGCCTGCTTAACCAAGCAGCTTGTCCTGCACAAGTGCAAGTTGGACATCCTTACACCCCAAGTCAGGAACCTTAACTTGCAAGGTAAAGCACCTTACTCAAGAAGAAACTTGCAGAGATGGAGTGACAAGCTAGCATCCACACAGATTCAACTTACACTACCCTTCTGCAAAAGACAGCCTTCAAGGGCCCACTCACAGAAAGCAACCTGCAAAAGCCACTTTGCAGTAGTCTAGGCAATCTTGTATATTTAATACTTGATGTAACATATTTGCAACATGTAGAATTACACTTGTAACCTCCTCTCTTCTATAAATAAGAAGAAGGAGCTCTCTATAAGGCATCTGAAGCTACATACATTGTATTGAGACTCTATAGAAATTTCTCCAGGAATAATAAAAACTCTTTATGGGTGTAGGGATGGGTACTGCTTGATTTTAGCTGAACCACATTAAATCTTCTATGTTCCTACCATTTTCCCTCTTCTTTTGGCCATTTGTATTTATTTCTTGCATTTTCAATTAGAATAATAGCTTGAGTCCCAAAGAATCCCTCTAGTTGGCTGGAATCTGGTAGAACCAAGTTCCACTGTCAATATTTTGCCACGTCCGATGGGACCCATCTATTATTCAGGTTGAATTTCTATATTCAATCAAATCTCTTGTGTAGTTGCAATGGCTAGAGGAAGAACTACTAGGACTTCGAATGCTTTAGTGGACCAGCCTGAAGGTCACATTTTGACAACAAACTCCTCCATTGCCCCAGTTATAGGTGTTGCTACTGGTTTGCCCCCGGCTAGCTCTTTTCAACCTGCTACTATTATTAATGGCATTGATGGAGTTCAGGTTTGGCTTTAACATCAAGAGAAGCTAAAAAATATGATGGGAGAATTGACTAAATCAGTCATTGTGCTGGCACAAGCACAAGCTTAAAGTGTGCACAGACAACTTGAGGTCATTACACTTGGAAATGTTCACCAGCAGGGCAAGCTAGGTGTTCGAGCAGGGCTAGTCAAGAGCAAACTTTAGGCCGCTGCACTCACGACCAGGAAAATCAATGGTCTCAGGTATGGGACCCGTGTGTGAAAGAATTGTTTCAAAAGATAAACTAATTCAAAGAATGTTTTCGAGCTCCGAATGATCAAGCTCGCTACGAGGAGAGGTCACCATTCTCCAAAGAGATCAAAGCTTAGCCCCTCCCTCTCAAGTTCAAAGTCCTTCTAATTCCATTATACAATGGGGATAGTGATCCGTATGACCATTTGGATGCATTCAATGTCCAGATAGACCTCCAAACAACAAATTCTTTGGTCAAATGCCGAGTCTTCCTGGTGACATTGAGGAGCTAAGCTCAAATACGGCTTAGAAACCACCAAGCTCATAATATATGCAGTTGGGAAGAGTGTCAGAAGAAATTCATTGATCAATACTGAGCATTGAAAAAGCAACTCATGCCGCCTTGTCACCTCGTGACGATTTTCCAACAAAAGGATAAGCCACTAAAGGACTATATCACTCAATTTAGGCGTGTGGTCAATGGTGTGGACAATCCCTCAGATGAGTGTGTCCTTATAGTCATCTCTACTTGACTCTGTAAAGATGGGAAGTTGTACAGGAACATTTACAAGTCTCCTGTTAGTAACTTGGGCGAGTTCTATGAGTGAGCCGCCAAACAAGTTAATTAGGAAGAGACATTCAGCTTGAAAAAGTCTGAGGTGAGTGATAACAAAATATTTTACTCATGTAACTATCCTCTCACTAAGCTTTTTAAGGTCCAAACTTACTTATTTCAGCTGTATTATTATATATTTATGGTGTGGTGTCAATTGAAATCATTAGCGAAAATTCTGTAGTATTTGGCCTTTTGAGCAATTTCTGTATTTTGGCTATAACTTAAGCTGCGATTCTCCAATTAATGTGATTCTTATATTGTAGGAAATCTAAGACATAGTTTTACAAATTTCATGAAGACCTACAAGGCTGAATCTTACAATTGGATATCTAAAATTGGAGCTCAAGTGAAAGCCAGAATGTTGTCTCAGTCTATCTCGTGTAGCCTGACCTCTAAGCACTCATCAGGCAATATCTAGAGCTGTAGAAGTCTAAATGAGGTCAAACTAAGCCCAAATGGAAGTTAAAACACAAGGCTACAAATCTTATGAGACTTTCATACCTGAATACATCAATTTGGGTGTGAAAAATGAGCTGTAAAATAGAGGCAAGATGCTGATGAGTTGGGCCTTTGCAAAATGTGATTTTTAGGCCCCAATTAACATGAAGCTTGAGCCCAATGACTATCCCTTGCACTAGCTCCACACTCAACCAGTTGTAAGTCAGTAAGTTAGTGAAAAACCAAAGAAGTAATCTGCATTGGCATGTTACAATCAAATGGAGTAGTAGCAAGCAAACTAAACTGCACTAGCCCATCATGATTACCCTACTCCACCGACCAGCAGCTAGTTTCTTTTCCTAGTTAAGCACTCTTCAGTTGAAGGGAGACAAGAGTTTTTAGTTCAGTTTTAGAGAGTTTTTCCAAAGAGTGAGTAGCACATTTTTGTTATTTGTTTCTCTGTAATTTTGTCTTCCATTCATGTGGTAGGCACTCTTCGGGACTCTCGCCCCCTTGAGGACTCCTCATGTAAGCAAAAACATGAACAAATTTTGTGCCTACCACATCAAGGTGGGGCACAATATCTTGGATTACTGGGCCCTCAGAGATGCGATTGAAGATTTGATTAAGAGGGGTCACTTAAAGGATTATGTGCTATGGCTTACCCAGCATCAGCCTTCTCAATCTCAGCGAAATCCCGAGTGGGAGGAAACGGTTGTAGTAAGAACACTATTTTAATTCTATAATGAAACATGTAAAAATAGCCTAAGTTCTATGAAAATAGCTCTTAAGCAAATTCTCAGCAAAATGATAGTCTGGTAACTGATCCCTGAGATGCGAGTCCTCCCGTTCTAGCTTGTGATTGTATCCTATTAAATTTTGAATCAAATCATTATCGCATTAGAATGTCCTGCTACTCAGCACCATCCTAATGCGATCTTGTCATGCATATGACCAACTTTCTTAGGCATGCATGTGATCTCTAGATCGTGCATTTGACTAACTTTCTCAAGCACTATATGAACGCTTCCTCATCATGCACATGACTAACTTTTTCAGGCACCATGTGCATGCGATCTCATCATGCATGCAACTAACTTTCTTAGGCACCGCATGCATGTGATCTCTAGATCGTACATATGACCAACTTTCTTAGGCACCATATGCATGCTACCTCGTCATGCACATGACCAACTTTCTTAGGCACCATGTGCATGTGATCTTATCATGCAAGCACCGCATGCATACGATCTCCAAATCATGCATACAACTAACTTTCTTAGGCATCGTATGTACGCGACCTTCTATATGTAATTCTTATGAGCCTACTGAATGACATGATTTGTGCAATCTGTTAGGCATAGCTCTCATGCAGCTTATTTATATACAACTTACAAATGAAGGCACTCCAATACCAAGATTTATTGCCCACTTAAAAATATGACCGATTGGTTATTCAAATATTTTATCTTATTGTGATTTGTAGAGGTCTATATTATCATCAGTATGCAAAAAGTTCAACTTAGCACACAAAGAACATAAAGAAAAATTTATTCATTAAAAAGCCTTAATGACGTAAAGTTACAAGATTTTGAATACAAATCAAAGTAAGCCTTCAGCTACTAGATTCTAAAAGAGAGCCAGCCACCGGGAAACGAACTCCCACTGACTATGGGATTAAGGAACACACCAGATTCCCAACTTTCTTCTTCCAATCATCCTTCTTAACTACAAGCTCCTCCTTAGCCTCACCTTTAACATTGAGAATTCCAAAGAGGCATGCCAGAGTGGTTGAAAAGGAGGAACTCCACAAAATAACCATGAGGAAATAATCCAAGATCTACACAATAACTTTCCACATTCTCAGAGAAGGAGAATCACTTGTAAAGGCTTCTTATGCAGCAGACTATGCACACCTCACATAAAAGGTAGAACATTCAAAAAATTAGGGGCTTATCTAAGGCATCCATCAGATCACTTAATGAAGAAGGAAGAAGGACTTCCCACATTTTAAATAGACCAGGCCCAATCTACCAAAGATTTCAGAAAGAACTCCTAACCACTTTTATTAAATGCCTTGGAAGATAATGAGGTAGACATACCAATGACCATGAAGCACATATAATAAGGGATAATGCCTGGAGCAGATGAAATCACAGGCTAACTTTAGACTTTAACTGCACAATACTCTATAAGTGAAGACTACTAGCAAATTAAAACTCCTAGTGTATGAAACAAACTAAAGACTGGGAGCTAGGTAGAGCAAACTAAAGACTGGCAATTGGGAGACTGATGTTATAGGTATTTTCTAGTATCATGAGAAATGGGCTAGCAAAGGCTCAATACCAGATAAAGTCCAAATGAAAGAGGCCTAGTTTGCTTGGGTACTGAGGTTGTTGGGTACAAGCTAGAGATTGCTAGCCACGAGCTCGAAGCAAAGGATGCAAGACAAGTTCAAGGCATCAGTCCTAGATCATTAGGAGACAAGCCCCAATCTATCTGGTTGTCAAATCACTACTACAATCAGGCAAGATCAATCTCGCTGGTCAGAGGTCACTAGTAGTCTAGGAACCCCAAACCGCTTAACCAAACAACTTATCCCGCATGAGCACAAGCTAGATGTCACTACACCCTAAGTCAGTAACCTTGACTTGTGAGGTAAAGAACCTCACTCAATAAGAAACTCACAGAGATGGAGCGCCAAGCTGGCATATGCACAAATTCAACTTACACTACCCTTCTGTAGAAAGTGACCTACAAAAGTCATTTTGTAGTAGTCTAGGCAGTCCTGTGCATTTAATGCTTGATGTAACATATTTATAATAAGTTACACTTGTAACCTCCTTTCTTCTATAAATAAGAAGAACGAGCTCTTTGTAAGGCATCTAAAGCTACATACATTGTATTAAGACTTTGTAGAAATTTCCCTAGAAATAATTAAAACTTTCTGTGGATGTAGGAATTGTTACCACCTAATTTTGGTCAAACCATGTTAAATCTTTTGTGTTCCTACCATTTTCCCTCTTCTTCTGGCCATTTGTATTTATTTCTTACATTTTCAACCAAAATAACAACTTGAGCCCCCAAAGAATCCCTCTAATTGGCTGGAATCTGACAGAATCAAATTCCACCATCAACAAAAGTCTATCCTTAATATTGTTTTGGCTTCTAGTTTAAGCCTAAATGGATTGCTGTAATCATCTTGACCTAAAATAATTTACCTATTAAAAATCTAATAAAACTTAGAGATGAACTGAAAAGGAATCAAATTTACATTTGATTTAGTCATCTTACCTTAGATTTGCTTTTTCTGATCAGGGACTATACTAGGACTCTTTCCTGATAGGATTTTAGCTTTGTCTGACATCCAACTACACTAGGATTCTGAAACCTTGAATTTTGTGCATCAAGTTTTGTCTAACCTAACAAATGACGATGAAGGTGATGTTGATGAAAGTTATAATGCTTGTTATATTTTTTATTGCCTTGGGCATGCTAAAAGAAAGTCAAAATCATGGTACTTATTTGATTGAAAGTATTATATGGCTCAAACATATGTTTTGTTAAATTATGATGAAGTGTAAACCTATCCAAAGAAAATTCTCTACTCGCTAAATAAAATTATTTATCAATCTCACATAGAAATGATATATCAGTAATTATAGTCAAATTGTAGCATGTTCATCAATAATTTGCAACACTCATCACCATATATTAATGATGTTGATTTGAATAATCAAATTGATAATGAATTTGAGGTTATGTAAGTATACCTATGTTTTCCCATCTATTGGAAAGTCCCATGAATTTCTAATCTCATATGTTTTTTTTTCCTAAACTAGTGCTTGATCTAGATAACATGGTAACCAATGTCATTAGATTCATAGTTTGGTGACCCAATAGAAGTGTCCAAACATGGCCTACTTATTTTGTGAAATGTTATAAGTTTCATATTGAGGGATGAAGTTTGCATAAGTCCACCTCTAATTTCATTGTATGCATTAAAATTTCAAACAATGCCCAATTAGAAAATGATTATTATGGAAAACTTCAAGAATCTTGAAATTAGAGTGCAATGGATTTCATATAAGAAAGGTAGTTTTGTTCAATTGTAATTAGTTTGATCAAAATCTGATCGGGGTACCATAATCCATCCTCAATATGAGATTATAGAAGTAGGTACCAGTCACAGGTATAAAAAATATGACATCTTCATCCTAGCACAATAAGGAATTCAAGTATATTGTACACTATACACCACATCCAGGTGGATCGAGAGATTGATCAAATTGGTTGGTGGTCTTTAAGACTAAAGCACGATCCTAAGTCAATGCTCCAACTATGGTGGCTACAAATGATGCATTCCAAGATGATGAAAAAAGTAATACATCACCAATTGTGGTTGAAGATGACAATATACATCCATTGAGTGATAAGATAGGTGATAATGAATAAGCGTAATGGTTATTTGAAGTCGCAATAGAAAGAGAACAGATGTTGTTTAAGGAAGATGAAGAGGAGAAAGAAGATGATAAAGAGGATGAGACTAACAAAGAGGAGAAGGATGAAGACATAGTAAAAAAAAACTCGGAAGATTAGATTAGTAATAAGTGGGTGACACTATATAGTGAATTTGATCTTAGATTGATTTTAATTAATATTAATTATGTTAGATATTAGATTGGCTTGATTTATATTTTGTTGATTTGCATGATTTTATGTTTGGTTTATTGGCTTCATTTTATGTTTAGTTGGTTTTCTTCATTTAAGATTGATTGCATGCTTAGGAGTAAGGGGTGTTAAGCTTACAAGGTTATTAGATTATACTGAACATATCCTAAATTCTTTTGACTTAGCCTTATCTCTCTTTAAGCCATTTTATGTGAATTATAATAAATTGCAATTTCAATGTTAGAACACTCCAATGATGAATATCAACATCATTAGCATTTTCATCCCTATATATGTGTTCTAGTATATTGCATGCTTTAATTTTTCAAGTTCATGAATTTCCCGTAAAGCTAGATGAATTTTAAGCTTCCATAACCTTTGTCATCCCCTTAGAAAATTGCCCCAGATGTTGCTTAATAATGCCCTTCTACAAAATTAGATGCCCATATCCATGATTGACAAACTAGGATGCAAAAGCATGCCCTATCCATAATAGGCTATCTTGACCCCAAAAATGGGAATATAGGTTCTTAGTATAT
This sequence comes from Saraca asoca, assembly GCA_026873985.1. Taxonomy (NCBI): domain Eukaryota; kingdom Viridiplantae; phylum Streptophyta; class Magnoliopsida; order Fabales; family Fabaceae; genus Saraca; species Saraca asoca. Next base: position 15,135 of record JANHAO010000829.1, on the reverse strand, counting down.
CTTTAGCAATTTGAGTAAGATAGATATGATAAATTCTTTGTCTGTTTGAAGGGATATTATATAAGGTCATCCACACTTGTGATATCTCAATGTAAAAGGCCTATTGATGGCCACTAGAAAGGGCTTTAAGGCTAATTTGTTTACCATTCAGATATTAACATCTAGTATTAGGAGTTACACTTTATGTTGCTTTGCAAATATCCTTCCGTCATCTAGAATAGGAAGATGTAGATTGAAGTAATAAATCTACATTTCCTTTCCTATATCTTCAAATGATACATATTGATACTAAGAATGTGGAATTAGATATAATTCTCCAATATTGCTTGGCTACTAAAGTTGTATTAAATAAATTTAATCTTTTGAAGCTAGGTCATCCAGATTGAATAGGTAGACAAATCTCCTTATAGGTAGAGGTGGAAAAATGGATGGATATCCATGAATTCATCTAATCGATTCATCTTTTGGTTAAATCCAAATCCATCCATAATGTTTAGCTAGTCAAATGGATGAATGAGATGCCAATCCATTTAATAAAAGGATCATTAAAGATCTATCCATAGATATCTATGATTCATCCAACATTATTTTTATTTAAAATTCAAAATAAATATTTTTTAAATAAAAAGTAGTATTTTAAATTAAATAAAAATAAAGATAAAATCAGAAATCTCAAAATCCTATCATAGTCACACACGCTAGTAGACTTACAATTGTGACCCATATCTATTTTCCTATCCATATCCATTCTTGTTATGGCTCATCCATATATATATATATATATATATATCTGTATTAGCTTTTGGATAATTGTGAATTGAGTCATTATTGAACCTGTTAAATATGGATCATGTTGGATCCATTTATATTTATGTTTAACATTTTAATAAGAAAAAAAAGACAATATATTTCACATCTTTTGTTAGGTAAAAAAGATAGTATATTTAGCATTTTGATATTTATAAAGATATTTATAGTTATGATTTTTTGAAAAATCAATTAATATTTATTTATGTAATATATAAAGTTTTATTTTTTTTCTATTTATATATTGGTGATCAGTTATTTTTTTTAGTAAATTTTTAAGTCTTTTTAAATGCCAATTTGAGATAATGTGTACTTTTTTTATTCTACATGTTACAAATTTGAAAAAATTGCCAATTTCATATCATATTTATTCTATTTTTATTTTTATACATGTTGTATGTGCAACATGTAAAAAAATTTTGAAGAAAAAAGGGAAAGTATAACAATAAAAAATATTTTATTCTTAGTTTCTTAGTCCTTACAATTTTGTAGCACAAATAAAATATTTTTAAAATATAATTTACAAGTTTAATAGTAAAAGTTTTATTTTTAATATTGGAGTTAAAATATAATTACAAATTTAATAGTATAAAATGATTTTTTAATGGTGACAGTAAAATATAATTGAAATAATAAAAAATATAATGACAATCATTTATACAAAATTTTCATTGGGCCATAAATGAATAAATGGATTATTATCAATTTATCCATTAGTAATGCAATCTAAACTCATCCCACTTATCCATTCCTCTAGTTCTAGGTTGTAAGGTGAGGCTCTTGACCCTTATCATTATATCCTTGCTAGAGATTGACAAAAGACATGTTCATTCGATAAATGTATCTCGCTGAAATCATGAGGGATGCCATTTGATACATAGGAAGACTATATAGAATTGATTTACGCAACACTAGATGATTAGCCTGAGGTAACATAGAAGCCTTCCATTCTTATAGTTTGGACTTTATTTATGACTTAATAACCAAATTAAATAATTTGTGTACATTAAGTGATTAATGGGAGGGACTTGGGTGGCAATTCGTGTTCATGTATTAGGTTTGTGTCGTGGTAAAGGATAGTAACAATTCAAATAAGTTCAACCAGAACCCAACCTAAATAATAATCATGTTTTATTGTGTCAACCCATTTACTAAACGTATTGACAGAGATTAGCTTGTTTAACCTATTTAATAAATTAATAAAATTTATATTATAAACTTATTTATTACATTTAATTACTTATAATTAAGGGTGACAAATGGATGCTTTGGATGGATTTGGATCAAATCACTAATGGATGGATTGACAATGAATTGTTTATCCATTTATGACCCAATTAAAATTTTATATGATCATGAATTGACCCATGACCTATGTATAAAGGTTCAAACTTAATCCACCAATTTACCTATTTAACAATAATTATTTTATATTATTTAATTCTATTATTTTTATTGTCATTATTTTTGGTATCATTTTAATTATATTTTACTATCATCATTAAAAAAATATTTTTTACTTTCAAAACATATTTTAATTCTATCATTAAAAATAATTTTTTATTATTAAAATTTTGAATTAGATACACTCTTGTTATGGGCATTTTTGGATTTATGTAAATGGGCTAACAAAAGCCCAACAAACAAGCCTAATTAGACCGAGTCTTAGCCAGTTCAAGGTCGTTGAACAGAGGCACCAGGTTGCCCAGCATGAGCTGAGATCACTAAATGGGCAGTCTCATGCATGGGTACGGAACGTCAAAGTCTAACTTGCAACCAGAAACACATACTTCCAACCAATAGATCAACCCCCAAAAATCGACAGTGATTTGTCTAGCATTTATTGCCCATTGTGACAGAAAAGATAGATTTATAATTTATCAAATTACATTTGTAATTTCCCTGCCTTTATAAATAAGGGGGAAAATCATTGTAAAGAGAGAGGAGAAAAAACATATACAGAAACTTTGGCAAAAAATAGTGAGAGATATATGCACTATTACTCTGCTAAACTATACACAGGAAAACCACATAATAGCTAATACAACTATTGTGGACATAGGAATCCTAAAGAAGGATTTTTGCCGAACCACATTAAAAATCCCTAGTGTTCATCCTGTTCTTCCCTCTCTCGCTCTTTCCTAGTATTTTCATATGTTCTTCTTTTGCAGTTTTCTTTAAAACCTTTGATTGACCAATTACTAAAATCGATCGTCAACATTTTGGCACTAGAAGGAGGGCAAACTATTTTTCTACTGATACACCAATCAACCGTAATGGCAAGAGGGAGAATAACCAGGAGTTCAGACACCACCATTAACCAGCCAGGCAGTAATGCAGAGCAATTGTGGAACACACTAGTAGATAAAAACCCATTTCCAACAAGCACTTCTTCTGTTCCCACCACTAGCCAGCCTATCTCTATTCCCCCAAGGGCTGATGGTATACAGGCACTGTGTCAGCATCAAGAAGCACTTAAGAATACGGTCAGGAGACTTGTTGATGCAGTTACAACACTAGCCTAGGTGCACACCCAGGGGATTCAAAGACAAGTTAAAGCTATTGCGATCAGGAGGGTAGTTCGGGAGCCACAAGGAAAAGCATTGGTCCAATGGTGGAGGAGCTCCTGTAGAGGGTGTGACGATTGGAGAAACCTCCCCTAGCTTAGGACCATTCAAATAGCTATGAAGAGAGGACACCCTTTTTTAGGGAGATCGAAATAGAGCCTCTCCCCCACAAATTCAAGGTTCTTGCTATCCCATCGTATGATGGGGGCAGCAATCCATATGATCATTTGGACGCTTTCAACATCCAAATAGATCTTTAGACAACCAATCCCATGGTTAAATACTGCATCTTCCCAGCCACTCTTGGATACGTACCCCAAATGTGATTCAAGAGTCTTTTAGCTCGTAGCATCGACAGCTGGGAAGAGTGCCAAAAAAGGTTCATTAATCAATATAGAGTTCTCAATAGGTAGCTTGCACCATCCTGCCAGCATGCAACAATCTTTTAATAGAAAGATGAATCATTGAAAGACTACATTTTGAGATTTAGGTGCAAGGTTAACAATGTGGAGAATCCTTTCGACGACAACATCCTAATAGCAATCGCAATAGGGCTCCATAAAGATGGAAAGCTATATAAAAGCATATATAAATCTCCAGTAAGGGATCTAGGGGAATTCTATCAGTGAGTTACCAAAGAGGTTAGATGGGAGAAGACCTTCAGCTAAAGGAAGCTTAGTCAAAGGAATGAGGCAAGCATCTCCACCTAAAACCAGAACAAAAGATGAGGCAATGGTAGGAAAGGCAAGATGAGCCAGAATGATGGCACTGGTAACTAACTTACCATGAAAGCCAAGATGGAGCGACCTCAACTTCAAGGTCTCCATGACAATTACAACATCCTATTCAAGACCCCAAATATGATACATGCAACTGAGAAGTATATGGAGCATTTCAAATAGCCTAGACCCATAAAGACTCCAAACAAGTGCAGAGATGTTGGCAAGTTTTGTGCCTATCATAATGAAATTGGGCACAACACTTCTAAATGTAGGTTGCTCAAGGATGCCATTGAGGATTTGATTAGGAGAGGTTGTTTGAAGGACTATGTGGCATGACCTACAAGACAATGACCTCAACAACCCCAGCAACCAGCATAATGGTTGTCCCAATAAGCCGAGCAAAAGCAGACACCAGTGGTAAGAACCATTCTCACAATCCATGGTGGGCCACATATTGTGGGCACTTCGAATAAGTCATATGAACACTACGTGTGAAGTGCAAATCATGTCTTGTTCATGGGTTGTAAATTTGAAAGACCTGCCAAGAAGGCTAGAGCCACTTCTAACGGCATAACCTTTGTAGATGATGATGTACGAGGAGTTCAATCCCCCCCATAATGATGCACTGGTCATACAGGTTAGGATCGGCAATGTTAAGGTGCGGAGGATCATGCTAGACACCAACAGCTCAGTGAACGTCATGTATAAGAAGTGTTGCAAATAGATGGGACTGAGTGAAAGCCATTTGAAGTCTTCCTCGGAGCCTCTTTTTGGTTTCATAGAGGATGCAATATTTCCAGTAGGGCAGGTCAGGCTTCTTATCACCTTAGGACACTAAGAATGTCAAGCCACCATCCTGACAAACTTTTTGATCGTTAATTGTCCTTTAGCATATAATGTGGTGCTAGGGTGACCTATGATGAATGATCTAGATATGGTTATGTCTACCAAGACATTAACTATATGGTTCCCAACGCCCAATGGAGTCGAGTGTGTGCAAGGTGAACAACATACAGCCCGATGTTGCTACAAAGATATCATAAAGATGGGGGAGAGAGAGAGAGAGAATGATCGATTTAGTATCTAGCAGAGAACCTTGAGCTCTAAGCATGATAAGGGTCAGTCATGACCTTGACCCCTATGACCTGGACAAAGGCAAAAGAATTGGTCAAAATTTCCTCCTCAAAAATTGAAAAATTCATTTCAAATAACATTATTTGTAGGTTCAGGGTTCCTTAATAGATTGTAATTGATAATGGGACCCAATTTAGTAGTGAGCAATTTATCAAGTTCTGCAACAACCTCAAGATTGTAAAGAGTTTCTCAACAATAGAACATCCTCAAGCCAATGGACAAGTTGAAACCATAAACTAGATCATCAAGCAGATCTTAAAGACAAAATTAAAGGCTAGAAAGGGAGCATGGGTAGATGAGCTACCAAAAATACTCTAGGCTTACAAAACCACAACTCGTAGCACCACGGGAAAGACTCCCTTTTCAATAGTTTACAGACCCGAAACTATGATACCAGTAGAATTTAAAGTAACTTTGCATCGAAGGGCTACTTTCAATTCAAAGGATAATAACCAACTGCTCACTGTGAATCTTGACCTTATCGAAGACATGAGGGATCTAGCTTGCCTTAGGATCGCGATCTATCAACAATGGGTTACAAGGCATTATAATCGAAAGGTCTAAGTTCGGGACTACAGAGTAGGTGATCTCGTGCTATGCCTCATTTTACCAAGAGCTTGTAAGGCTAGCGATAAGGCACTAGGTCCAAACTGGAAGGGCCCGTACATAATGAAGGAGAATTTGGGAGATGGAGCTTATCATTTGACAAATGTAAATGGGATGAAGTCCCTTAAGCCTAAAGCATTGAACATCATCAACTGTATTACTAATAAATTCAAGCTCAACTCTGTAATTGTATATCATTATTTAAATCTCAATAAAGAGTCCTAAAGTTATCTCTTTCAATCCTATGTTCATTGAAAAGTCTCTGATATATCATCAAATTTTACTCATGAAGCAGGCAGATCCCAAAATAATTTGACCGATACTTAGTTTGGTCATGCTCAGGCTAACAATTTGACCAGTACTTAGTTAAATTGCACTTAGGTTATTAGCCTAACTAGCTATCTTGGAAGGCTAGAAAAGTCATGGTTTGCTGGCTGAGATCCATCCATGTTAACAATGTGCGATCTCCCGAGATCCATTCATGTTGACTATGTGTGATCTCTTGAGATCCATCCATGTTAACAATATGTAATCTCTTGAGGTCCATCCATGTTAACAATGTGCGATCTCCTGAGATCAATCTAATATGACAGTGTGAGATCTCCTGAGGTCCATCCATGTTAATGTGTGATCTACTGGGCATTCAATTTGACAAATATAATCCACGGCTAGCTTATTAAGCATTCAAGCTACCAGTTCAACCAGCTATCTTGGGAGCTATAAGGTTGCCACCTACTAATCTAGCATTCATGCATGAAGCTACAATTTACTAACAAAGTATTCGAGTATTTGACTTGACAAAAGCTTGGAAGGTTAATTAACTAAAATGAACAACAAAGTTAAACATATTCATTTTAGAGTAAATAGCTCATACAAGTTCATCAAAAAACCATTACTGTCATACAAAATGATCTGTCTAAGGGGAGTACATTCAAAGTGCTAAAAAAAATTAAAAAAAAACAAGGGCCTAAAAGTTAGAGGCACGATCTATGGAGAGGTAGGGGGCCTGATGAGTCCTGAGAGGTCAAAGAGTTAGTAAAAGGCACAAATAAATCTTTATCAGTTGTTCCTCAGATCTCACTATAACTCTTCCCTCGACCTGTGAGCTGCCTTCAACCTGAGTATCGCCCTGAGCAGGAGAACCCCTACCACCAGTTTCTACACCCAGAGTTGAAGCTACCCTTACATCCTACACAAAACACTAGATAGTTTCTTGGACGTAGTTTCTTGGATGTAATTTCCCATATTTCTTGAAAAGGATGCAAGGAAGGGCATGTCATATAAAACTAAGGAGTCTTATAATTTCCCACGTTATACTTTCCCTTAGCATCCCCTTGAGGTAGAATTTTCTTATAATCAGAAGAGCGAGCTAAGAAGTAATAAATTCTATCTCACAGCCTAGTACTCTTCATAGTATAGAGGTTATAGAGGACTTTAACTGAAAGAGGTGGAAGGCCATTCCTAAGGCAGAGAAGCGCGATGGAAGTTAGTTGAGAATATGAATTTAGGGTTAATTGGAAAGGAGAAAGCATTAGTTTGTTTAATAAGTCAATTATATAAGGGTGGACCAAGGAATCTGAGCCCGGTGTTGAGGTGTTAGGTACTAATCACTATAAACTCTAGGGGGGAAGGTAGCATGGTCATTAGAGGAAGGTGCTATGATATGGCAGCCCCTTGGGAAATGATATGTACAAGCTATTCCTTCAAGCTCACTAAACTTGATGATCGAAGGGTGATGTGCAAAAGATGAACAATCCAAAAACCTCAATGTATCAATAGCTCAAGGATTCCCATCAGGACTAGAACAAGTTGTGAACACCTTTGTGACCTCACCATTCTAAAAGGTTCCCTACTCTATGACATGAAATTACTCCCTACTCTCTTCGGAGGATTCAGTATCTTCACCACTTCCTACTTGGTGACTGTGACGTTTATGAAATGGAGACATCTATATAAAAGAAAGAAAAATGATCAGGTCGCTGAAGGTAGACCATCCCTAAAGTTGAGAAATCTATTCCTACAAAGGTCTCCCTACACAGCAAGTCACACAAGCCTCGAATCACTAAGTTTAAGACCCAGACTCTAGAAAACATGAAGGGCTTGACCATTCGGCCACTAAAGCCTAGAAAACTAATGAAAGATTCGAAACGACAATCAAAAACCCTAGAACCTATGATGAATCAACTAGATGAACTGAACACAACAAAAGAAAATACATAGGCAAGCAGGTTTAACTAACAATCCAGATTTTATCAACGATAAGCAAGCATAACTTACACAGATTGCAAAAGAAAGACACCTAGAAACCAAAAATCAAAAAGGGCAAAACTCATTGTGTTAAACAAAGGAGAAGGTCTGAAGCATGTGCGAAGCTATTCCTCGATGATCAGAACCTGAACCATGAGCCTGGTGAACCAGAATAGCATTGATGGCAGTGAATAGTGATAAATGGTCATAGAGAATAAGAAGGAAGAGTTTAGAAGCTTTAGATTTCAAATGGTGAATGAAAGGGGGAAGGGGTTTTTCATCAATTTATATCATGCAGGATCTCACCATTGGATTTGGGAACCGATCAACTACCCACAATCTAATGGCTTGGTGGATGCTAGTAGTAAGTTATCACCAGTTTAGCAAAAACATTCACCAAAGGCAGAAATAATCACACGAGCTAGTGGAAAAAACCCAAAAGTCACGAATAAAATGAGTAGAATGTGTCAAATGACTTGTAAGATTACAAACTATAGCTCTCAGTTCGCACCACATCCGAGTTATACTACTTGAGGCACAACTTTCATGTGACCTAATTGTGGTGTAGCTTTCATGCGACCTATCTAAAGCATTCAAGTCATGCTACTTAAGGCATAGCTTTCATGTGACCTACAAAGCACAGCCTTCATGCAACCTATTCGTGCTAGTTAAGGTGCATTCGTGCAACCTACCTAGGCACTCAATCTTGTGCTAGTTGAAACACATCTGTGTGACCTACTTGGGCATTTAATCTTGTGCTAGCTGAACCATTCAGGTATTTTGGTGCTCAAACTCATTACCAGTTGAGGTACTCTAGTGCTTAAACTCATTACTAGCTAAGGAACTCCAGTGCTTAAAATTATTAGTTGAGATGAATTAATGTAACTGATTGGTTATTCAACTTAATATTTATTTAGCTATGATTTGCAGGGATCTATTTATAATTGCCTACATGTTATCTTCTATGATATTCATGACATCCACCATGATACGCTTGGAAAAGCAAGGGAATATTACAAAGAAATCATTAAAAACCTCTTTCAATGAGGTGAATTTACATGAAGATTCAAGAGTACAAATTAAAGTAAGCCTACAACTAATATATCCTAAAAGGAAGAGTTGAATTCCAATAAGCTGGAGGATCAACGAGCAAGCCGAATTGCTTCAACTCTTCCTTGTCCTCCTCCCAAGCTAAAAGCTTCTTCCCTAACTTAATTGCCCCAAGGTACTTAGAGACAACAAGCATCACCTTGCAAGGAGGCAAAAGAATAAAGGTGAAAAAGTTGAATGCATCAACATCACCTTGAGAAGGTTATGACAAAATTCCTAGAATCCTTAAAGAAATATTGTCCATAGGAACCTCATGTAGCATGTCATATACACCTCGTAACATTTTATCAAAAACCCAGATCATCAGAAACATGGGAGGCTCAGCTAATGCACCTATCAGGTCATTTTATGGAAAAGGAAGAAGGCTTTTCACACCTTATATACACTGGTCCAGCTTCATCGATGAATCCAAAGACTATCCAGTTATTCTTAATCAAGTGGTCCAGTAAAAAGTGAGGCCGCCATGCCAACAGCTATAAAATATGCACATTAAATGCATGGTCTGATGTAGATAAAGTAGTAAGACAATAAGTGTTAATGGTAAAATTTGGTAAGCCCTAAACTTCAATCAACCAATTAAGTTCTTGATACCCCAAGCTGCAATCTAGTTGGATAGATGATAGATGAAGGGATGGAGAGGAAGAACAACAAGGGAAAAGAGGGTTTTTTAATGTGGTTCAGCTAAAGTCCTCTATTGGGATTCCTACATCCACGAATGATTTTATTTCTTTGGTGAAATTTTGGCAGAGTTATAGTATGTGTTCCAGATCCCCCCTATTGTATCTATTCCTCCCTCTTTTATAGAGGTTGGGAGGTTATAAATGTAATTTAATAAGTTGTAAATCTGTTATATCAAATAATAAATGTATTTGACAAGTTGGACTCCTACAAATCAGCTTCTGTAGACTACTTTCTATGAGTGGGCCTTTGTAGGCTATTTTTTTACAAGTTGGCTCTATGAGTTGGGTTTGTGTATGGATGTCTGTGTCGGGTTTAACCACAACGAGCTTCTAGTTAGGTGAGATGCTATGTCCTTTGAGCTAGAGCTCTTGTCCTAGGATCATTGTTATCCTTTAATTAGTAACATCGAGCTCACACTTGGTGAGCTTGAGCAATTGGCGATCTAGTGGCCATTGAGGCTCATCTCTTAGCGAGCTGAGGCCACTGCCTTAGGCCTCATCTTATGGCCCTGAGCTTACAACTAGTGAGCCAGTATTTCTGCTCAATAACCTTAATTTGTTAACAATCTGGGGCTTTTTTGGTTGGATTTGTCTCCTGCTAGGTCTTTGCTAGCCCATTTTGCATGGTACCAGAAAATACCTATAACATAAGCCCCTTAACTCTTAGTACACTTGTAGATTGGGAGTTATAGTTTGCTAGCAAGGTCTTTGTTTGCAATATGTCACATTGTTAAAGTCTTTGCTTACACCCTGATGTGTTATCTTTTCAAGCTTCAATCTTTTACTTTAATTGCACCAGGCCATATTTCCTACTACACATGTTTTATAATCGTTGGCGTGGTAGCCTTTCTCCTTTTTGGACCATTCAATCAAGAATAGCTAGACAACCTCTGGATTCTTCAAGGAACCTGGCTGGTCTATTTAAGACATGCTAAATCCTTCTTTCTTTCCTTATAATGATTCGATGGGTGCATTGGCTAAGCCCCTCATATTTCTAATGATGAGACGTGTGTAGTCTATTGCATTGGGAGTCTCTATGGACAATTTCCTGAGAGTGCTGGAAGATCATGCATGGATCTTAGATTATTTCCTCACGGTTATGTCGTGGAACTTAGCCTTCCTAACTACTTTGTTTTGCTTCTTTTGAATTCTCAGTGCTGGGGGCGATGTAACTGAGAAGGAGCTTTTAGCTGAGAAGGATGACAAGAAAAAGATTGAGGGCCAGTGCACTCATCGATCCTTTCTGATTAGAATTCATCTCCCAAAAGCCAACCTTTCTTTCGATTCATGATAGCTATATGCTTATTCTAATTTGTACTTTGAATCTTCTAATGTAAATTTACCTCATTAAATGAGGTCTTTAATGAATGAGCTTTCTTCATGATTCTTGCATATTGTGTTAGATGTTTAGTATATCATAAATGATAATCGTAAATTTTGGAGTGCCTCAGTTGGCAATGAGTATAACATCCAGGTAGGTCACATAAGAGCTACGAGCATCAGGTTGCATGAGGCTGTGAGTAATAGGTCACATGAGAGCTGTGCCTAGTGGGTTGCACCATAGTAATCTTATTGCTCAATAGGCAGTATAAGTTTGACCTTGCCAGCAATCTTGTTGCTCAATGGAACAACAATCTCATTGCTTCACTTCACAGTAATCCTATTGCTCAGTTCCATAGCAATCTTGTTGCTCAGTGGAATAGCAATCTTATTACTTAGTCTCATAGTAATCTTATTGCTCAGGTAGGCAATGAGTTTATTTTAGCGCCTCCATGCCTCAACTGACAAGCTGGCAATGATGTTGAGTTTGACTTTGTTAACATAGAGTAACTTTCTTCCTGAATAACATTTTGCTAAAAATTATCAAATAAAAAAATTTGAGGTACTTCCATTAACTTCTGAACAACATTACAACATTAAAATATGGTTCTAACTGAGGGCCTCTGCCTTTGATCAGGATCTTGCTGGGGTTGCTAAGGTCACTACTCGGAGGGTTAGACTACGTAGTCTTACAGGCAACCTCTCTTGATAAGGTCCTTTATGGCATCTTTGAGCACCTAGCACTTTGAGGTATTATGCTCGATCTCGTTGTGATCGGCACAAAAAGTTGCTTGCGTCCCTAAACTTATTGGGTGCCCTTAAGGGTTTGGGTCTCCTGGAATCTTCCCTATCTCTTTCTGTGGTGAAGATCCTGTCTTGGGTATCAAATAAGATACTATAGCTTTTATGGTGACCTTGATGCTAAGGTCGAATAGTCCTAGCCTTCTTCATAGGTTGGTCATTGGAGTCGTCATTCTGACTCTCATTTCTCCTCATTTGGATCGGGCAACTTGCTTTGCTTTTCTGTTCAGACTTCTTGGTGCCAAAAGTTTCTTCCCATCCAATCTATTTGGTAGCTCACTCATAAAACTCATCTAGGTTACTTACTGGGGATTTGTATAGGCTCTTATACAACTTTCCATCCTTTTAGAGCCTGTTAAGATCGCTATCAAGACACTCTCATTGGATAGATTTTCCACATTGTTAACCTCGTGCTTGAACCAAGTAATATAGTCTTTCAGCGATTCATCCTTCTATTGAAAGATCATCGTAAGATGACAAGGTGGCATAAGCTACCTCTTTAATGCTTTGTATTGATTGGTGAATTTTCTTTCACACTCTTCCCAGTTATTAACACTATGAGCCGAAAGACTCTTGAACTATGCACAAGGTATGTCTCTTAGTGTAGTTGAGAAGACATGGCATTTAACTAGAGGATTAGTTGTCTGGAGGTCCATCTAGACATTGAATGCATCTAGCTAGTCAAATGGGTTGCTATCCCTATCATATAGTGGAATCACAGGAATCTTAAATTTATAAGGAAGGGGCTGCATCTCAATTTCTACGAAGAGTGGTGAGCTCTCCTCGTAGTGAGCTAGATCATCTTGAGCTCAAGGGAACTCCTCCAACCACTTTATCCTCTGAAGTAGTTCTTCTATCATTGGGTCTTGTGTTTAAAATTGCTGGCTAAAGGATTGTTAGCTCCTTTTTTCTTAGTTACGGGAATAGCGACCTAAGATATAACCATAACTGGTCCTATTCGAGCTTTTAGCTCAATGCGAGCTCCCATGTCATTGATTATCATGATTCTCACATGTTTGGCTAGCCCCGACTTGGTTCGCTGATTGGTGGAACGAGCCAAGTCGGAGTGTTGATGCGTTTGTCTAGCTAACCTTTCCTCCTAGGCTTCTTCACGTAGCTGTTGAAGTTATGCAACAATCTCATCCTACTTTTGTGCTCCTGGAGTTTGTGCTTGTGCCAGCACTTTCATTGACTAAGCCAACTCTCTTATTGTGCTCTCGAACGTTTGTTGGGGTTAGTGAGGCATCTGCACTTCATCAGTTCTAAGAACAACAATGTGCTGGTGGTGAGTTTCGGGGGGCAAACTAGTGGTGGCAACGATAACAGGAGTGTCTACCAACTAGTTAACTGAAATGTTTGAGCTTCTGGTAGTTCTTCCTTTGGCCATTGTAGCTGCATAGGAAATTAACCAAAATACAAAAAATAAACCAGAAAACAAATGAGCCCTCCTTCTGGTGCCAAAATGTTAACAGTGAAATTTGGTAAACCTTACACTTTAATCAACTAATTGAGTTCTTGATACCCCAAGCTACAATCTGGTTGGATAAATGAAAGATGAAAAGATGGAGAGGAAGAATAGTAAAGGCAAAAATGATTTTTTAACATGATTTGGCTAAAGTTTTCTGTTGGGATTCCTACGTCCACAGATGATTTTATTTCTTTGGTGAAATTTTGGTAAAGTTATAGTATGTGTTTTAGATCCCCCCTACTATATCTATTCCTCCCCCTTTTATAGAGGTTGGGAGGTTACAAATGTAATTTAATAAGTTGTAAATCTATTACATCAAATAATAAATGTATTTGACAACTTGGACCCTTGTAAATTGGCTTCTGTAAATTGCTTTTTGTGAGTGGGCCCTTGTAGTCTGCTTTTTATAGGTTGGCTCTACAAGTTGGGCCTATGTATGGATGTCCATGGCGAGCTTCTAGCTAGGCATGATGTTGTGTCCCACGAGTTGGAGCTCCTGTCCTGAGATTGTTGCTATCCTTTAATCAACGACGTTGAGCTCGCACTTGGTAAGCTTGGTGATCTAGTGGCTAAGTGAATTAGGGCTCATCTCTTAGTGAGTTGGGGCCACTGCCTTAAGCTTTGTTCTATGCCCCTAGGCTTGCGACTAGCGAGCCAATATTTCTATTGAGTAACCCTGGTCTGTGGACAATCTGGGGCTTTTTTGGTTGGACCTGTCTCTTGCTGGGCCTTTGCCAGCCTATTTTACATAGTACTAAAAAAACCTATAACAAGAAGTCTGAATGACAACACTGCAAAATATAATCATCAACTTTTGCTAGCAAACTTTAGCTCCCAATCCATAGAATGAACTAAGAGTTGGGGGCTAATGTTATAAGTATTTTCGCATCTATGTAAATGGGCTGACAAAAGCCCAATAGACGAGTCCAATCAGACCCAGTCTTAGCTAGCTTGAGGTCATTGAATAGAGGCAACAGATCACCCAGCATGAGCTCAAATCACTAAATGAGTAGTCTCATGCATGAGTACGGAATGCCAAAGTCCAGCCTGCAGTCAAAAGCACATATTTCCAAGTAATAGATCAGTCCCCAAAAATCGATAATAATTTGCTTAGCATTTATTGTCCAATGTTACAGAAAAGTAGATTTACAATTTATTAAATTACATTTGTAATCCCCTTTACCTCTATCAATAAGGGGGGAAATCATTGTAAAGAGACAAGAGAAAAAACATATACAGAAGCTTTGCCAAAAAATAGTGAGAGATATATGTATTATTACTCCGCTAAACTATTGTTGATGGCAAAATCCAGTCAACTGATCCTTTGGTTCAGTTCCCCTGACTGTATATATATGATATGAAAAAGTAAGATAAAAGTTAGGAGAAGGCAAAATGAGGGTGATGAAATTAGAGGTTTAACGTGGTTCGGCTAAAGCCAGTTTATGGCCCCTACGTCCACGGTGGTTTCTTGGTATTTATTATTCAAGGGCCTTCTTAGGCCTGGTTACAATGACTTTTTTATTTAACAAAAGGAATATTTCTCTCTTTTCTGTGCTATTGCCCACCTCTCCCTTTTTCTTCTTTCTTCCTGTCAGGTCCCTAAACAGGTAGTATAAGGATTTAAAGAGTGGTAGACAATTTATAAAGCGGAATTTAAATCAGATCTTGCCCTT
>JANHAO010000828.1:0-37116 GCA_026873985.1 Saraca asoca | reverse complement strand
GTTATTATTGACATTGTTACATTCAGATTTTTTATATTATTTATTATATACATTTTTTCATATTGGATATTACTTATTATTTACAGTGATTTTTTTATGTTTCATATGCTGTTTTGTTGAATTGGGTAGTATATAAAATAAAAAAGTGATTGAAAAAAAAATTTTCAACAAAACTTCCAACGAATATTGACCCGTTAAAATATTTTTCAAACTATTAAAAAATAAAAAAAATTACATTTCCAACGAATTCCAACAGAGAAATTCCATTGGAATATTCTAATGGAACTCCAAAAAAAATCCAATAGAATTAATTCCAACAGAAAAAATCCATTGGAAATTCTATTGGAATAACTCGTTGGACAAATTTTCCAATTTGATATTCCAACGAGCTATGTCCGTTGAAATTTCTGTTGGAATGTGCCATTGGAATTTGCCATTCTAACATGTGATTTTCCAACGGACTAAAATCCATTGGAATTTTCATTGGAATGGTCAATTCCAATGGATTTTGGTGGAATTCCAACGGATTTATTCCGTTGGAATTTCCTAAAATTCTTGTAGTATCAGTCCTAAGAGCCGGGTTTTTACCAGTTCCTTCTGCAAAAAGAAACAAAACTTAGCATCAAGGAAACAAATAACAAACAAGTCAGCAAGCTCGCATGTCCTCACCCGCTCACCAAGGACATGGATGAAATTGAAATTCTGGAGGCCACGGAAGGAAGGGCACGAGATATAAAACCAATGGGTCTTATAGTGACCCACGTTGGATCTCCCTCTAGTTTTCCCATATGGGAGAATCTTCTTATGCTTGGTTGACTGAGCTGAAAGGTAGTACAACTTGTCCACCACACTTGCACATCTAAGGTGGTATAGATAACATTGAACCTTAGCCGATGGTGGGGAAAAACCTTTCCCCAAGTAAACTAATGCCAATGAGGCAAGTTGAGTGTAAGAGTTCAAGGCAAGTTGAAATAGAGTAAGTTTCACTCTGTTTAAAAAGTTGACAATGAATGGTTGTATGGGGAACCTCAACCCTACAATAAGGTGAGGGAGATTGATAGTAATGAACCCCCACAATAGATGGGGGATGTAATCATCTGAACAAGGCACCATAACATGACATCTCTTATGAAACTGGTACATCCGGACTATAGACTCGAGGTCACGGTAGCGGATGGATGAAAGATGCAGGCTGAATGCTTGGTGGTCAGAGGGCTGCTGATTTACAGTGGCACTATAACCTTCAATGAAATCAGAGCGAACAGTAGAGCCTCCAGCAACCTTAACACTTCCCTAAGTCATCTCGTCAGGATGGCGCACCCTTTTAGGAAGTAGAGCTAGACTCATCACTTTGGACCCTAATCTAGTGACGACGACATTCATGACTTGCACTCATCTACACAGAGGAAGAAAAAGCAATCAGGTCCCTAAAGGTAGACCCCTCTCAAGAACTAATGATTCCCTACATGACAGGCCATGAATACCCTAGGTCATCATACCTAAGGACTCGAGTTTCAAACAAGCAAAAAGGGAACTAGATGTTTAAGCCATAATATTTAGAAAAATAAACATGAAAAATAAAGTGATGGACCAAAAACCCTAAAAACATCCATCGACAGATTGATCGAATGAACCAAGTTAGGCAAGAAAGAAAGCATCGAAACCTGAAAACCATGAAATTTAAAAAGACTCACCGCAGTTGACCAGAGTGAAACACGCGTGAAAAAGCTTTTTAAGGAGCGAAACTTGAATGATGGCAATAGGCAGCAAGGAGTGATTGTAGGAAATGGTGGAAAAAGCGAGTAAGAAGAACTAGGAAATTACAATTTCAAATGATGAAATAAGAGGGAGAAGAAAGCCCCTTTCCATATAAGAAATGTACAGCGCCACTGTTAGATCTGGGAAGCATCTCACTACCCATGATCCAATGGTGCGGTGAAAAAGGCCTATAGCAACATGACACGTAGACCTGTCAAGGACAAGCATATCATGATAGACCAGGAGTGTAATCCCAGGGGACATAGACATAACTCATGAGGAGCATGCCAATTAGCTTGATATGCCACAAGTTGTGAATGATGGAGCAAAGCCTCCAACTCACTCTGCATCTAAGAAATATCTCGAATGCCAGACTCTTGTATGAGTAAAACCAAAGCACCAACAAAACCAACCTCACCTGATAATCGAGGTTTACCCGGTCAGGTTCGAGGACCTTGCCTAACGATCAAGGTATTCCTGATCAGGTTTGAGGAATAATATTAAAGTCCTAATGATCGTGGTCTACCCGGTCAAGATTAGGGATATGGAAATCCTGACCTCACCTGATGATCGAGGTCCACCCGGTCAGGTTCGAGGACCTCACTCGACGATCAAGGTACGCTTAGTCAGGTTCAAGGAACAATATTAACGTCCTGATGATCGAGATCTACTCGGTCAGGATCAGGGATATGGAAATCCTGACCTCACCTGACAATTAATGTCTGCCCAGTCAGGTTCGAGGACCTCACCTGATGATCGGGGTATGCCCCGTTAAGTTTGAGGAACAATATTAAAGCCCTGACGACCAAGGTATGCCTGGTCAGGCCTAAGAGACAATGCGAAGATAACAAAAGCTTGCAACCAATCGGAAAAGATCATAGAAGGAAGGCTTAACCATATTAAAACACAAGAAAGGGATTTGCTATTGAAATTATAACTCCCAGTTCGTGAAGCAAATTGAGATTTAAAGGGGCTTATGTTGTGGGTGTTCCCCAAGCCAAAATAAAACAAGCTCGCCATGGACCAAAATAGGCGCAAAGCCCAAAAGCACAAAGAGCCCAGATCGAGGACGCTCAGCAAAAAGTCACAAATCACCACAGTGCAAGCAAAACGAAAACGCCAGCTCACTCAAGCACAAGCACTAAGGTCAACCTCTATGAAACCCACCGAATGAGTTAAGTGAGTCCCATCGACGCCTCATCTGATCGTTGAGGTAGTAAGCCGAGAATATGTACAAAAGGTCCAGTCAATCACTAGAGATATCTATCCCTCAATTGACAGGTCATCATTAAGAACCGACACATCAGCCCCCCAGATATTCGATAGTGATTCACCCAGCATTTATTATCTGACGCCAAGCATTAAATGCCTAGAGTGGCATATGTAATCATTCTACTATCTATAAAATTACACTTATAATGCTCCTTATGTCTATATGTAGTTAGGAAGAACCACTGCATGAGGCAAGTGAGAATTACATGCAAACACTCTGCTAGAATAAATTAAGACCCAGGGAGAGAGCATTGTTGTAACCCAGCAAACCTAACAGAATCACCATTCTTCATCTGATAATACAATTCAGCGTGGATATAGGGGCTTGAATAAGCTTTAGCCGAACCATGATAAATTCCTATGTTCATTACCTCTTCTCCTTCCTATCTTCTTTTATCTTCCCTAATCAATACCTGCATCCTTCAACTAGCAGTTTAGGGTTCTCAAGAATCGACTCTATTGACTGAAATCTTGGATCATCAGAACCAAATCCCACCATCAATAATTTGTATACACAGATCAACTTGACCATGTCTTTAACATAAATTATGCAAAAAGTATATGTACACTGGATTACATTATTGATTCTTGTAGACTAGTCTCCATCAGTAAGCTGCTAGGAATCTTAGATTGCTGTTAATGTAGTATGAAGTTTGAAGCTCAGAGCAACTAATAAATTTGAATTAGCTTATCTAAATATTTCAGTTTCTAGCAAAGCCACAATTGCTAATGTGGATTTTAATCTTTCCTGTGATATGAAATATCTTAGTAAATATCAGGTTTGCTTGGTTTCCTTTATTTATTTATTTATTTGAATGGTGTTTCTGCTCTTTAGTTAAACTGGGTGTATTACTTGTATATGAGAAAGAAAGAAGAGGAAGGAAAAGGGAAATAAAAGTAAAAAACATCAAAGAAACTTGGCTGCAACTTGCAAGAGTTTTGCGATCTTGTTTATTTTCTCCTTGATTGAGAATGTTGTTTTGGATATTTGCTTTTATAATGTTTTGTATTATCATTTCAAAATTTTATATCTTCCATATCTATGGAAGGTTTAAAATAGTATAGGACACGAATTGTTTCATACTTGCTATAAGCAACCACTATGCCTAGATGTGAATTTGCATCTGTTAAGATTAGGTCAGCATTATAATTTCATTCCACCTTAATGTATTGTCTTCCTATACAAGTAGTCCATTTTGCCAGCCTTTGTAATGCAGAAGTTATGCATGTAACATAAGCTTGGAAATTGTAATCTCAGCACTCATTTATAGAACATATGTTGGTTCATTTTACACTCTTCTGATTGACTTGTTTATATCAAACTTCATCTTTTCATGGATGGACAACACTTGGTAGGGCACAGCTAAACTCTGGTGAGCCTAATAGTGCTATTTAAAGCTTTGACAGAGCCTTGGCTATCAAAGTTAGTCTTCAAGAGCATCAACCCTTTTGGATATAGAAAATAGAATTTTAACTATCAGCTATTATTGACTCCTATAATTTGGACAAATAGTCTGTTAGTTTTGCTAAACAAAAAAATATTTCACTTATTCTCATATTTGAGAAATCTATTTACTGTACTAGATCAGGGGTTTATATTTCAATCTATTTTGGTTTTTTTTCTTTTGGGGGGGTTGGTGGAATGTTCAGAATTTCATATCATTTTGTAGAATTCATTCAATCATTCCAATGCTTCAGTTGGGTAATCATTAATGCATCCTTCCTTCTATGTTTAGTTTGACCATTAATAAAGTTTACTCTCATATGCAGCCTGATTGCGAGAAAGCTCCAGAAGATTGGAAAACTACATTACATCTTATGAAGAGAAGAAAACATCTTCACTCATCAGGTATGTGGTATTGATGTGCACTTCTACCTACATGAGTACCTGCATTAGTTGTCATGAGTTTAATTGCAAGTTATGAGATTTATTAGTTAATTAATTCAAGTGTCAATCTATGCCTAACTTCATGAATTACATGGTACTCTATTTCTACTTGCTGCTATTCCTTGCCTACATTTCACCCATCCTCATGATGTTTTGACGATGCTACCTTATACATTGTAAACTGTTGCCTTATTGGTTGATTGCATGGTACATATATTTCATGCTAAAATGCATGGTCGCATGTTCATTAAATGGATGACCAAGGTAACAATGAATTCTCTATGCATCAATGTGTGGACAATATATTCAATGATGAATATCATGTAAGGGAAATCACTAATTTTGGACTGACAACTGGACTTAATTGCTTTAATCACATGAGGCTAAATTAGGAAAACTGTCGAAAGTTTTTAGTGGTACAAATAAATTGTTACCTTGTGCATGCATTGCATATACTATAACTGCTCTTAGAAAACATTGACAAATCCATTGGTGATAGGAGGGCAAAAAAAGCTCAGATGTGGCAAGACTTGATGCAACAACTACTGCATTCAGAAAATAGCTGTAATATCATACGTATGGGCCCTCATGCATTTCTTCATCTGTGTGAGAAATTACGAGCCACTGGTAGAGTAAAGGATTCAATTAATGCTACGGTGGAGGAGCAAGTTGCGAGATTTCTCCACACCTTGGCCCATAATGTAAAACAGCGAGCCATGTCCTTTTTCTTCCATCGTTCCAGAGAGATAATCAGCTGGCATTTTCATAGCGTGCTATGAGCTGTTATTTTACTTGAGAAAGAGTATCTGTTGCAACCTTTTGGAGCCACGTCCCACCAAAAATACTTCATAATAGTATATACTATCCTTACTCTTTAGTGCGCTCCTTATTTAACTATATTTGGCTGCTAATGCTATGGATATATTGACATATGATTGTTTTTTTTGCTAGGATTGCATTGGAGCTATAGATGGAACATATGTTCATATGAAAGTGCTAAGAGAATCTGCTGCTTGATTTAGGAGAAGAAAACAATGGCCAATGCAAAGCATCCTAGCAGGTTGACTTTGGAATGAATTTTACAAATGTTTTGGCTAGTTGGAAGGGACTGCACCTGATTCAAAGTGCTGAAGAATGCATTGACCAGGGAAGATAAGTTGAAACTAATTGGAGGTAAATCTTGAGACTTGCATTCATTCTTGATTGGTTTTTCCATATGTTGACATTAAAATTTTGATCATGCATGCAGGAAAATATTATCTTGGGGATGCCAGATTTCAATTAAAATGTGATTTATTCACACCGCACTAGGGTGTCCACTATCATCTAAAGGAGTATTCCAATCATGAGCCACAAAATGCAAAAGAGTTATTAAATATTTTTTATGGTTGTTTCATATTATTATAATATAAATTTTTTTCTTTCCCTTTTCTTTCCTTTCATTTTCCTTCCAACCAATCAATAAACTTCAGTTTTCTTCCCTTTTTTTCTTCCTCTCATTTTCTTTCCTACCAATCAACAAAATTCCCTTTTCTTTTCTTCTCCTTTTCTTTCCTATCATTTTCTTTCCTCTATTTTTTTCTCTCCAACCAATCAAGGGGTAAAAGTTTCTCTTGCTGAGTTTCCCTTTCCTTTTAATTTTTGCCCAAAACCCCCTTAGTCTTGAAGCTCTCTTTATTTTTCAAAGGGATTGGTTTAGAAAAGCCCTAGCAGTGTCACTATTTTCTCTTTCCTTGGGTCGTCAACTTGTCATTGTCTCCTTTGTTCCAACTGTTGTGGATTGCACTGCCCACCACAATGTCATGGCAAATTTGAAGCTGTTTCACTAACTTTGCTTCTGGTGAAGCAAGGCACTAGACTAGCTACCTTTTGGCTTCTCACCTCCAAGCTACCACAACTGTCGACTCTTGCCACCATCAAGTTTGTTGCCAGCGCCTCTTTATAGTTGTTGCTTAATCTGACCCTACAGTAAGGAGCAAAGCTTCAACCTCGTTGCCTAAAGAGTGGGTTCTACAAATTTGAGGCTTTTGCCCCATCCCCTTTAAATTTGAGATGATATTTTGGAATTATAGGAATAAATTAGATCAATTTCAAGAATTTGAGTAAGTGACTGGGTTGATTTTGTTGCTATCAACTAGAGTCATTTTTATTTAGATGAAAACGAAAGTAATTTAAACTCTCTAATAGCCTATTATATTTAATAATAATAACAATTCTTCATCAAAGGTGTATTTTATAAATAACTTAGGAAAAAGAAAAAGGAGTTAATCATTGTAATAAATTATGGTTGCAACTAGTGGTTGAATTAAATTAGAGAATTTCTAACTAGATGGGATTGGGGAATATTGATGATATTGGGGAAATTAAGATTGTTTTGGGATTTCTCTTAAGGTAATTTTGAAAAACCATTCTAAGGTCCTAGTCATATGTGGGTAAGGGGTAAATTAAAGACTTTTTAAGGAAATGAGTTGTTAGGTTAGTACTAATTGGGAATTGTGAGTTTCGATTGTTTGAGAAAATATAAAAGTGTCTTGGGGACGTTCTCGAGTTAGTTTTGAGTCTATTTTTAGTGCTCTTTTGGTTATAGGTAAGCTGGGAATAAAAATAGAGAGTCTTAAGGCCATTTTGAATCTAAAAATCTACCATAACTGGTTAGGATATATCTAGCTAGCCTTTTGATTATTTAAATGTGACTTTTGAATTAACTAAGTATTCTTTTATAATAGAATAAGTGTTGAGTGAGTCATAAAGGCTTATTGAAGTTCTAATAGTAAAAACACCAATATGTGCTAAGTAAAAGCTATAGGTACTTTAGGATGTAGCTAATCTAACTTGGGAAAAAATTGAGCTGTTGGCATAATCATTTCAGGAGGTTACAAATAGTTGCTATTTGGAAAAGTGAAAAGTAATGTTTTGAGCTTTAGTACAAGCTGTCAACTTGTTTCTCGTTAGTTTTAATTTAATTATAATGATAAAATATGAGTTTCCTATCATTAGGTCCCTTAGCCTTTAGAATTCAATGATTGGCAACTTTAGCATTAACAAGTGCAAGATCGTGAATACATCAAGCTAAAAAGCTTTGAAACTAAACTCCGAAAGCTTAGAGTTAGTGAGTGTACAATTTATGTTTTATTTACACATATATTATACAAATGTTATTTTATTCTTTATTTTAGAACTTAAACTTTAGCTGAATTGCCATTACAAACTGAATTGGAAATTATTAAATATTTTATATTGAAAGTAAAATTATATTCAATATCAAGCTACAATTCTATATATGTGAAATGTTGATCTCCTACTTCATAAATTGATATTTTGAACACTTGTTTCATATATGAATGCTTGAAGCATCATGAGTTTGAGCTTTGAGCAGTAGTTTTTTAATAGATGTTGGAATAGATGAGTTGATATTTTTAGCACTTACTTTATAAATTGGTAATTGGAACTTTTCTATGTTAAAAAAAAAATAGCCAAATTGCCAATTGTTGAGTATGTGCATGGATAAAAGTGATTTATGTTTCTTTATGCAATGAAAAAAAAAGGATCCTTGAAGAATTCTATTGGAAAACACACAAAGGCACTTGTGATGAGAATTGAAATTGGTGGAAGAATAAGGAGAGAATAACTACTGGAGGGATAAAACGAATAGTGGTGATTAATTGTAAACTATTATTGATAGGTGAGGTTATTTACAAGAATTCAATAAGGAATCCTAATGTTTTATCAAAATTAATTACTTTTTTGATGTCATATGTATGATTTGAAACTCTTATCCATTTTTATTTATTTATATATCATGAGTGTATTGGAGGTTTCAAGTAATGATTTCTATAAATAATCTAAAATTATTTGAATATTTCATATTACATGTAAGTTGATAAGTAATTAACTATTTTCATTTATTATGAATTGTTTGGAATTTCAATCTTAATTTTAAGTGTTTGATTTGTTATACTATGTGAGTATTGTCAAAGTTTTTTTTTTTTATCTTACTCTTATTCACTATGTGTTTTATAAAAAGTACAATATATAATCTATAAGTTTTCCTATTGTTATGTAAATATTATTTAAATTCTTATGCTACATGCATATTACTAAAGCTCTTCTTTCTTATATCTTCTTATTTATCATGAAATGCTAAAAATATGAGTATGATTTATGCATAGTTGGCTTGAATGTATGGTTATGATTACAGGTTACATAAAGGTATAAACTTCATGAATTTCTAAATTTCTTCTCAATAATGGTTATGAAATGAAATTAATAATTTCCTTAAAAGTACTTCTCAGTTTGATGGAATCTAAATTATAAAGTAGTTTTAGTATTCAGACACATTTATCATATTCGCTGGAATTTGTATTTTTTTTTTTAGTATCTACAGTTTCTAGTGGATTGTTCATGCACTAGGTGTCAATGAAACTCACCATTTTTCCTATTTAAAATGTTTTGATTTTAGGGCATTTGACCTTAGCCTTTCTTTTAACTTGTTAGAATTTTCCAATCCAATCTCCAAGTTGAATCAACTACGTTGGAGACTAGAAATGTCGTTTGGAATTATGAAATGGCAGCTGCATTTGTTGAGTTTACATGTGTATATATATGGTTGTGTAATGTATGTGTGTTGGCTGTTGAAAAACTATAGGTTTTATCGAGAGCTTGTGGCCTTGGCAAACATCTGAAAAATAAAATAAAAAACTCTACTAAATTTTTGTTAAAATATTTTCTTTGAGCAAAATAAAATTACAAGTTTTTTTGAGATTTTTTTTTTAGTTTTTGTTTTCCAAAAGTTTTAATAAGAAGTAAATATTGAGAATGTGTATAAAACTTATAGAAAGACTACATCGGGTGTCTTTCTACGCCAATTGCGCCCTATGTTAGGACATGACATATTGTATGGAATGGAAATGAGAAATAAAATGGAAATAGGAATGATCATTCTATAATTTTGTTTGGTATAACGAGACTCAATTTTTATACTTGGTATAACAAAATAATTCAGGAATGCAATGGAAAAACAATAGTTAATGACAATAACATCCTTACAAAAATAATAAATATCTATTCAATTCAATAATCTAAATTAAAAAATTTATTACATAATCTAATGTAATAAAAATATATTTATATGATAAATAACAAATGTCATATTTTAAATTCTTTTATAATTAACAATTGTTTCTATAATAAGAACATAATAAATTTTAATTCATTAATTCTTATTTTATATAAAATATTTTTTATAACAAATAATATTTATATTATAAATAATATATAAATATCTTATTTTAAATTCTATTATTATAAATACAATTATGAAAAAAAATTAAAATAAAAATATTAAAAATTGATATTATTTTATTATTTATTAATATAATAATAACTTTAAAATATATAAAAGATGGAAGAAATAAAGATGTAAAAAAAATTATTTCATACACTATAAAATGGTCATTCCATTGTTCTAATTACGGAATGACCCATTCCCTAAAAAATAAGCATTCTTATCCATAATGCCAACCAAATAAGTTTTTTAATCATTTCTTTTACTATTCCATCCAATCAAACATGCTTTTAGATATTATCAATATTCAAATCTTAGTATGTTATTGTGAAAAAAAATCTCTGAGCTATATTTCATAATGAAAGAATTAAAAAGCAATGTGTATATAGTTTTGAAATATTTGCTTTCATATGTTTTAGAACTAATTGTTTTTTAGAAAATTAAATTCCAAGGAATTTTCAAATTTATGTAAAAAAAACCCATCAACAGACTACATATGATGTGACTGAAAAAGGAGAAAAAGTATAATATTGATGAAATGGGACATACAGAAAAAGTAAAGACGTCTCCTTTGTCTGTTGTTGATTTATGTATAATTTTTTTATGTATATTTAATGGATTACATTAAATCATTATTTTTTAATTATATAATTAATAAGTAAATTTTTTACAAACTTTCATTTAATAGTTCACAATTAATTGATTTAGTATTTACAGAAAATTATTAAATATTTTTGCGTAATAGATTAAATGTAGGTAAAATAAATAAATAAATAAATAAGATACATAAGGGATGAGACAAAGAAAGGGAGCCTGTTGGCTTTATGCATCTAATTAGCTCAACGGACATTAATCTAAGCGATCGAAATTACATTTAGACATGTGCTTAACAGTTAGCTTTTTTAAAATGGACACTCCAAGCAAACTGCAGAATGTGTATGAAATCATAGGTTGGAAGATTCTCCAAGTCGTGTTCGGATATATATGATCATGCTCCCATTAATACCCTTGTGCATCTATTTTTCTTCCAAAAAGGCAAACATGAAGTAAAGACGAAACCTATGTAGCCACAGGTTGGATTAAGGAAAGGGTGAATTAATTTTAAGATTTTACAAATTTAAAAATTTTTTTAAAAAAATTTATTTTTAATTTTTACAAAATCAACAAAATTATTTGAAAATAAGAAATAGACAATCTCACACAATAATTTTAGAAAAATAATATTTACAAGATCAATTATTCAACTTCATCAACAACAATAATAAATTATAACAATAGAAAGTACAGAATGTAAATATGCAGGAATAGAGAGATTCAAACATAAAGTTCTAATTGTTTCCCTTGAAAAATCATCTTTAAGATATTTATCCACTTCCAAGCTCTTAGCCAAAATTGTATCCACTAAATATTAGTCCATCAAATTTTAAATAGGCACTCAAAGAAATCTTTACAGTAATTGCTCAACCATAATTAAAACACCTTTTGAGAACCTCACTCAAAAAAGAAAAATAAAGAGCTCAATCACTCTTTTTACCCTAAGTAAGGCTAACCCTTAAAAACCTTACAATTTTTTATTAGAAATGAAAGAATTTTCAAGAACTCAGCAGTTTAATTTAAAAATTGAAATACTAGAGGAATAGATTTAAACAAATTTAGCTCAAATTGAAAAGATGAAATAAAGAATTGAAGTATAGATGAATTAGATAGTATTTATCTCTTGGAAGTTAGGGTTTCACGTTGAGAAAAAGTATGAAATGTGTATTTATATCAAATGAACAAAGCACATAGTAAAATAATCGTTATTTGAAAAATTAAGCATTGTAATTACAATCACAATCATAATTGCGAATTCAAATTTTGAATTTCTGATTAGAATCACAAAAGCCAATAATGAAGTCTTTAATTTGACTAGTTGAGAAACAATTCAAAATCCGATTCAAATCACAAAGAATTGCAAACATTCAGCTAGTCTTGAGAGAGACTTGCGATCATAATCACTAAAGCCAGTATAAATTTCTTATTCAAATCACCAGGCATCAAAAACACTTTGGCACTTGCCCTTTTCTCACAATCATGATCATGAATACAATGGAAAATTGTCAATTGAAATCGTAAGCTGCAGGTTGAAAAACAAATTTGAAAATTTATTTTAAAACTATTTCAAACCTTATATTTCAATCCAAAAACAAAATTCCAAGGTTCAAAAATTTGATAAATCATTTAAGAATATATTGAAATGTTTTTGGTGAAATTTTTTAAAAACTTTTTAATCAAAACCATGAGGTAAACCTTTAAAAAAAAATGATTCTAAAATTTGAGTTAAATTTTAATAAACCTATGTCTTTACAATCTTAACTAAACAAAGCCTAAACTAAATCTTCATCAAGAAATCTAAGGCCATCTAAGATTGAACCACCAAAATTAAATCAAAAAATCTCAATCAAAATTGTTTATTACCATCAAAATACAAATTTACTTAATTAGAAAGAATAATGGCTAAGGTCAATAATCTATTTCCCAAAAATAATTATATTACATATATCATATATAACTACAACTTGCAAAAAATTTAAGATGCACCATACAAAACTCACACTCCATTCACATCCTTTCATGTAGAGGTATGTTGATATATATATATATATATATATATATGAATACATACATTTAATGTATTCAAATATAATATATGGTTTTGATGATGAAATAAAATAACTATTTAAATAAATTGATAAAGTAACTTAGTGTTTTAATGAATAATATTATAAGGTTATTTTTTAAATATTACTTTACATCCATATGATTCTTTCTTGCATAAGACAAGGTTACTTTTGTAAAAGTTGCACCAAAATATCATATACTCTAGCCTAGTATTTTATAAAAGTAAATACTTAAGAATCTTTCTATTTTTAGCTAAGCTTTTGTCTAGTGCAAAACAAAAAGACCTGGTAAGCTTATATAGTGATAAAAAGGTGCTAGGAACTCTTCTGATGGTCAATCTTTGGAATCAAAGCTAAAATCTCATGCTTAATATTCAACAAAGCTCCTTATCATGTTGTATGATAGTTATCGAATCCACGAAAAATAAATTTACTGAACTCTTTAAATTTTGTAGCATTTGTGAGTCCAAGTGAAACCCTAGATAGTGGTTGATTAATTTAAATGCAATAGAATTAAATGGGTTTTTGAATTTAAATTCAAAATATAGAATAAACACATAAATTTAATAATAAAGGAAACTTTAAATCAAGAAAACTTCAATTTAAGAGATTCATATCTTCAATGTGTATAGTGATCATCCACACCTAATAATTATTCCTTTTCCAATTACATAGTCAAGAATTACCTAAACTCTAAAGTAATCTTTATCGTTCTTTCCTACTTTCATTAACTCAAGCCTAACACCCAAATTAAATCTTATTATTAATCAATTCAGTATCATGCGATCTTAATCAAATTAAAAATAGCACTATGAATAAGAAAAGGCTAAGACTAGATAACAAATTTAGACCAGCACAAATCATTTAATCCATCTTACATTTTCCTTATGTATTGAATAGACATCTAATCGCTATTTAGACTAAACTATTATAACATTATGAATTATGAAGTTCAGAAAGCAATAATTACAACAGATAATTAACTGATGGACCCACCCTCACAGAAAACCATCTTATGCAATCTTGAATCAATTAAAATAGAAAAATAATATATAACCAAATCAAGAATAATTCAAAACAAATTAGATCTCACACTCATAATAAATTGAAAATAAAATTTCCTTAAATTGAAAGATAAGTTTAACAACTCATGACAAAAGAAGATAAAACTTGAAAAAGAAGAGAATTGCGTAGAGAGATTGTTGTTGTCTTCTACCCCAGAGGACTCCCATTTATATACAAAATAGAAAGGATTAACCCTTCTTGATTTCAAAGTAATCTCGAAGTAATCCTGATTCAATTAGGATTTTAATTGATCTGGATTTCTTTTTCTGGCTTTGGCTGTTGATTTTGATTAGATAACAGTAGAATTAGACTTTGATCTCTATTAAAAAGTTGTAACCCTACTCCTCATAAATCCCACAGACTAAGCCTTGCTCAAAATTGAGGTCTCTAACTCAAGTTATGGGTCAAAAAATGAAACTAGTTCAGAGTAGTCCAACTCATATTAAATTCTACAACTTAATTTCACAGACCTTTTTATCATTCAAAACGACATTGTTTCACTTCAAGCCTTTCACGAAAGTTGTATATATGGATCTTAGCTTTGGTGTAGGCTTCGTCTACATTGATCAAAGATTTGTAACTCCAAATAACATTAAAATACAATAATTGGGTCAAGCTTTAGTGAGGTCAGCATTCTACTTCAATTTCTGGGCTAATTTTGAAATACCAAACATCCAAATTGGGCTTGGAAGTCATTATGACAATTGTAGACCTTTTTCTTAACTTTCCAATGCTACAAGAATCATCCCAATTGAGGTCCATAACTCTAGATATAACAAAAAATTTGAAACAATGCCAAATCACTAAAACAAGAAAAAAGTAACTCTATTTCATATATGAACTAGACAAAAGATTAAATATAGAAGAAATAAAATATATAAATATTACACTCATCACTATCACCTTGGAAAACATATTATAATGGCAAAATGGCTAGAAGAAAACCCAGTGCTCTCTAAAGGAATCCTAGTATAAGACAAAGTGGAGGAAAATTTCAAATTCACCTCAGTCATAATAATCATATGCTCTTATTGCATTATATTTCAAGTGTTTTACTTGAATATCTACTCAAAGAAAGTTTTTGTTGTTGAATGTCTATTGTAGACATCTCATTTCATTGTATACTTATTTGTTGAAGTGTTTGATACACTTGTGAGTTGAGTAGAGGAGACTACTCTTATAAGAAGAAACTTGAGGTCCTCTATACATCACTTAGTTGTTCCAGTGAGAGTAGAATAAGTCTAACAACTTATGCCTTGTACTCTTGGATATTGCAATGGATAATCCTCTTGCTAGTAGTTGGGTTTGAGAAGAGTGGACATACGCTTCTGTAGGTAAAAGTTCAAACCACTATAAATTCTGTTTGCATCTCTTTTGCCCTTAAATCTTTATTTTCTATTTTTTTTTATTTTTAGCTAATCATTTGAGCTTTGTCTCTTACAAAAGATTTTTTGACGAAAAAAGTATTTGAAGTTAAAAGAGTTTATTTTTGTTAACCAATTCACCCCTCTTGGTTACTTGCACTATCAATTGATATCAGAGCTTAGCCTCTTTTGCTAAAGCTTAACCACATTTGAGTAAAGATTTTGTAGGGACAAAATAAAGCTCATTGGAGCTACTCATAGGCAAGAAGGTTATTCAATGGCCGGACCTTCACTCTTTGATGGAATGAACTATGACTACTAGAAGTTCAAGATGAACATTTATCTTTCAACAATAGACAATGATATGTAGGATGTTATTGAAATTAGTCCTCATGTACCTACAAAAATGAGAGGTGGAAATCAAGTTACAAAACCTAAACCTAATTAGACCAAGAATGAGAAAAAGAAAGTGAATCATCATGCTAATGACATGAACTCTATGATATGTGTTATTGCCCCTAAAGAGTTAAAAACAGATAAAAAATATATATATACCACCGCAAAAGCCATATAGGACAAGCTTAAGGTTACTTTTGAAGAAACTAGTCAAGTTTGGCAAGCTCGCATAAATATGTTTATGCATGATTATAAGCTCTTTCAAATGAAAGAATATGATCTATGTTTGAAATATTCTTTACAATTATGAACAATCTACATGCTCTAGGAAAAATCTTCTTGGAGCCTAGTCTTATAATGAAGGTCCCTAAAGTCCTTCCTAAATCCTAGCAATCCAAAAGTGATGCCATCTAAGAAGGAAATAATCTATAAACTATCTCTTATGATTAGGTAAGAGGAAAACTCTTAACTTAATAGACAACTTATATGAGAGAACCTCTTGATAAAAGGAGGAAAATGTTACTCTAAAAGCTTTTTATTCTAGATAAGAGGAATAAATCCTTGAAAAGGATGAATCTTATGATGACAATGATGAAATGGCCTGCCTTACAAAAGGATTTCTTTCAATGTAGAAAAGGAAAATATTTAACAAATCTAGACCTCCTTTTCATGAAGATTAACTAGAAAAGAGAAATAAGCAACCAATAGCCTATGTACTATATGTAAAAATTTTAATGGTTTCAAATATTAATTTTATTAATTTTAAAAGAGTTTTAATTCACTTAATGGAGAAATCCAAGATACATTGATATATTCACTTAATGTTGAATTATAAATGAAGGATTTCAATGTTATAAATGAAATTCATGTTTTAGTGGCCATAATAGGTTTGGTGCTTAAATGTGGGTAATAGTTCATATATGCGATCTAGGTTATCATGGCTAGTGGTATTCCTATACTGGAAGCTAAGGGTATTGAACTCTTCTATAAATACCTCTATTGGTCCTATAAGTGAGACATGTAAAGATACTCCATGACTGAAAGTAGCAAGCTAATCACTTATAAAAAATTCTCATATTCATATTATTCTCTTTATATATTTTAACTTACATTAAGGATTACGCAATTCAAATATACAGAGAAAACTCATAACATGTAAAGAAGTTTGTGACCCTTAAAAATAATTTAAGACCCTTGAAAATAATTTGAGACCTTTAAAGAAAATTTGAAACATATGAAGAAGGTTCGAGACTTAGGATGAGATCCTGTTAATTTGCAAATCATATTCTAATGGTAACATCTGATAACCTTTTACAATTATTTTCCTTATTTTATGTTAAGCAAGAATCTATTATTTTTTACAATTACAAGTAATTAAGCCTTTGCATGATATGTAATTTTCGTATAATTTTGAAGGATATAATCTTATGATTAGTTTTGTTCTTCATTAATTGCCTATAATGTTTGTTATAAATTGCAAAATCCCTAACGGGTAATGCAATTATTGTCTTTTATTCTTGATTATATATTTTGATTTTATATTGCCCAGCTTTTATGGTTGTTTTGTGTTTTGTAAAATCCCCAAACTATAATGCAATATATATATTTTTTCTTATTGTCTAGTAATTTTGTTATTGTTTTATGTTCTACAAAATCCCCAACGGATGATATGGACATATTTGTATTTTGATATTCTAGTAATTATATTATTATTTTATGTTTCACAAAATCCCCAACAAGTAATGCAAATGTATGTGTCATTTAATAATTCTCATAAATCCCCATTGGGAATTATTAAATTTTATAAATATATATTTTTCCTTATCATAAATCTCCAACGGATAAGTGATTGTTTCAAAGTAATATGAATTAAGAATTTCTTTTCCTATGTCTAGTGGTGGATCTATGTTTGTTAATCTTCTCAAATCTCATTTATTAGATGGTACTAACTATATGGATTTGGAACAAAGAGTTCATATGCTTTTGACCTTACATGATTGTAAAGATACTATATGTGTGGAATATGCACCTATCTTTTCCTAACTAGTGACTAATGAAAATGATGTGATTGATAATAATGAATAGTATGAAAGGCACTTGAAAATTTATGATAATTGGAAAATGGTTATTGAGATTTCCAAATCTTATGCTAAAATTAGTTTTTTTTTTTCATTGAGAAAAGTAGGAGTGGAAGGAATTAGACCCTTAACCTCTAAATTGAATAAGATTAATGCTATATTAAGTGATAGTGGTCTTAATAAGACATTTTGTATGACTAAGTTTTACACATAGACCACAAAAGAAATTTTAAACAATTGGAGGCTAAATAAAAAGAAATGGTATAATTCTCATGTGAGTAATTTATGGAAAAGATTCATTAGATCAAAATGTGCATAAGGATTGATATGAGAAAATATGTGAATGAATAACTTATTATAGGTGATAAAGGGTTGAAGTTTTGTGGTAAATACCTCTTGCTATAATGCTAATAGTTGCTTGCTAAAGCTCATATTAAAGAAAACTCTTTATGAGTTTGGAATGAGGGAAAACCTGACATAAGTTACTTTCATGCTTTTGGATGCCAATGTTATATCTTGAACAATAGTAAGGATCAACTTACAAAGTTTGATTCTAAGGCCAATGAAGTTATCTTTGTGGGATACTTTAACACTAGGGATAAAGGAATTCATGCATGTGATTTTTAATGGGACTAATGATCTGCTTGTGAGAAATCAAGAAAATGATGATGCAAATGATCTCATAGACAGAAACCACAGTGACAACTCGAAGGATGAAACTCTATAAATTAACGATGTTGAAAGGATTGATGAGGCGAACTTAGAAGAACAACTTGAAAAACAAAATCCAAATGCTCGACTTTTCAATCCACCAAGAAAATGGGGACACTTACCAACCCATCCGGTGGAGTACATTCTAAGTGATCCTTCATAAGGGATTAGGAGAAGGTTATCCTTCAAAGATAAAAACAACCTGACCCTACTTTCAGTCATTGAATTGAAAGACATTAATGAAGCTTTAAAAGAAGAATGTTGGATCCAAGCCATGAAGAAGAGCTCAATTGGTTTAAACAAAACAAAATTTGGGAGCTTGTCTTAGAAGCCAAAGGATTATGCAATGATAGGAATTAAATGGGTCTTTCAAAATAAACTTGATGAATCTAGTAAAGTGATAAGGAACAAAACACGATTGGTCACTCCAGGGTATAATCAGTAAGAAGGTATCAATTTCAATGAAACATATTTTCTTATTGCTAAACTTGAACCCATTAGAATGCTTCTTGCATATACATGTTTTTAAAAGTTCGAAGGTTTTAGTGAGGATGAAACATATGCTTTCGATTAAACAAAGACCTATTAAAAGGGATGAAGCACGCTTCTTACATATGATACACTTGCTAGACTTGTATCACCAATTATGCTTGTTAGGACAATTATGACAAAAAAAGAAAAAAGTGAGAATAACATAGATCTTAATGTTTATCTTTTTATAATATTGATTAAAATAAAAACTATTTAAAGGAACTTTTTATTTAATTCGAATTATTATCTATAACTAATTATCAAAATATTTTAAAAATACAATCAAATATCTCTAAAAAATTCTATAATCAATTATTAAATTTATAATTAATTATTAATAATTCTAACTATTATGCCAAGAATCACAGCTTCAATTATTCTCCCAAGTCTCCAAAATTATTATTTGGCATCTTTATATCACCAAATTTAAATGAGTAACTGTCAGTGGCTATGACTTAAATGTTAAGTTGTAAGTCATAAATTATCTTTTATTTTTTTAAATGCCACTAGATTTCTGTGTGAACAAGATTGAGGTTGAACTCCTACTTTTAATTTTAAAAGACGAAAAATGTGTACGTATACTCATACAAATTTATAAATATTACTTGTACAGTTTATATCAACGATATTGCCATCTTATCATATTGATGCAATAGAGTCATTTTAATTTATATATATATATATATATATATATATTGATAGCAAGAAAGTTCGAACACAAAACATCTACCATACAATTCGAATTTTTCACTACTAGATCACCACTTGATAACTTCTAAGGTATATTATACACCTTCCCACAGTGAACCAAATCATATATGAGTTTCAACTCGTGATATTTTAGGTGGATTTTTTTCTAACAAAAATTTATTATTTTCATATCAATAGCATATAAAATTTAAAATTTAAAATTACCCACCTTCGATAAAGCACGCCCTGAAAAATCTAATGCATTTTTAAAGAAAAAATTATTATCATAATTATCGATAAGAAATTAATTATTTGAAATATGATAAATAAAAATAATTAAAAAATGATTTTTAAATTTATTCTTATCCATCCCTTTTAATTTTCTCAATAAGAATTATGATAATCTATATTTCTTTTGTAAATGCATTTTGCACGTTAAGGCAGCCTAATCCACAAAGGATCACCAAAGTTCAAAGCATTATTGCATTAATACCTGCGCCACCACGGCCTACACATCTGCTTGGCAAGAGGCATGTCTACAGACTACAATACAAACATAGATCATCGATATCCTGTGATTGCCATAATGGCATGTAATTGTCGGTCAATTTTAGACAGGGAATGACAGACTCTGCTCCATAATTATTTCATTAAATAACTTTGCTTTTTCCTAATAAGTTGTCACATTTACAGATAGATCCTCAATTTCAACAAGTAATGTTCCTTGCTAGATTCATTTTGCATATTTTGACACTTCCTCTTCCGAAGTGTGGAATCCACCAAACCCTAGTGGCTCTCACAATTGTGCAACCAACATTTTGAGACTTAATCACTGATCATCTAACATTGAGGTTAACAATGATTGCTTCATTATGGCATGGTATCATCATATACATTCAAATAATTGGTGACAAGGAGATTAACATGGATCCATACAACAGCTGAGAATACAGAACCTGATACCTCAAATCCTGGCATTCCTACTGAGGAATTGAATGTACGAAGGCAATTCATTTATTTCAGTGTTCAAACAAAGAGAGGGAAGAGACAGAGGAAGAACAAGTGATGTAATTTGTGTCACTACCAATCAAAGGTCATAAGTAACCACAGCTGACAAAAAAATACATCATAAATTTCCTGCCCAATACGTGCTTCAATGGCAACTCAAATCATGTGAAATTTGACGGTATTTACAGAAAAAATAGGACGTGCAAACCAGATAACATAAAATACACTAATTTAAGTTCAATTGTAGGTATGTGTCATGAAACAAGACCCTCCCGAGCAATACTAGTGACACGAAGTACAGCTTGCGCACTTAGGGGAGAAAGTTTTGATTGACAGAAGTTCTCCCATGAACCCAGCTCTGAAGGCTCAGAAACAGTGGCTGGCACAAGATCATTAAATTTCTCATACACATTTTGAAGTTCAAGAAGTAGAGTTCGAGCTGCTTCCCTGGACTCGGGGAGTTGGTCACTAAGCTGAGACGCGGCTACTTGGATCAATTTGTCAATCCCATAATCCTTTATACCTTCTGCACCCTGTTTAAATAAGAAGAAATTAGCATACAAAGCTAAAAATTAACGCCCAGTATGTAGTCACAGAAACACAAGCACCACATTTACAATCTCCTACTGAAGTCCCTTTAAAGTTTCAATTAATTATTCAATTTTAACCAAAGGAAAGCCATGAAATCAAGTTAAACAACCTGCAGTCATATGATATTATTTGGAAAAATAATTTTCCACTAGAGTTATGTCCAAGCTGATACATTCAACAGAACAAAACATACACCCAAGTATAAAGGCATTTATAAGGTAATAGTATAAAAACATTATGGCTTTTCACAATTTTGTCACACATTTATAAGGTATATAGAGGAAGACCTAAGAATACGTTGACAGATAAATCAATCTTAAATGGTTTTACTTAAAAAATGGTTTGAGAGAGCACAATGGCGCCAAATGATCCATGTAGTTGACCTCATCAAATGGGATAAAACTTGGTTATTGTTGTTAAATTTGTAAGGTACAATATAAGCTTTGAC
The DNA here is from genome assembly GCA_026873985.1 of Saraca asoca. Taxonomy (NCBI): domain Eukaryota; kingdom Viridiplantae; phylum Streptophyta; class Magnoliopsida; order Fabales; family Fabaceae; genus Saraca; species Saraca asoca. Next base: position 15,372 of record JANHAO010000828.1, on the reverse strand, counting down.
CTTAAAAGTACTTGTGTGAATTTTTGTTGATGATACTGGTTGTTGTACAAATAGTCCAGTGCATTACATATTAGACTGAGACAGACAGAATCATCACATGACAAGCACAAGAAGCAACCAAGCATCAAACATGAAATATATAACAGTTACAATTACAATGCAAGGGTTGATCATTTAATTTTACAAAGCATAATTTGTTGAGTCAAGAACAAAAAGTTTTTTATATTTGTCAACAATAATAAAATGTACAGAAATGATGAAATATCAAACTGGTCTAACCAAATGATCTTTGTTATGATCGATACAACAAATACTTGATTGCAGATAGATCCAAAGAATCTGGAAAAGAATAGGTCAACAAGCTTTCTCTTACCAGTCGTGGAACACTTCTAGAAAAGCACATTGATGCCTTTGCACGAATTCGAGGATTCTTGTTCTTAAGATAAGGTTGCAATTTTGGTAATAAACAGATAGGGGAAATCCAGGTAGTCATTGCCACTAAGGCTCTCTCAGCTGCCTCACATACAAAGCGTTTATCCTGTGAAGACTTGAGAAGAAGCTGAACTAGCTGCACACATGATATTCGTTCACAAGGGGGATCAGATTAATATACTATCAAGTGTAGGACCAGAAGATTCCATATTGCATGAGTAACCAAATCTCCTTGTGAGCATAAGGAATATTGACTTACCAGAGGGTCCAGTGAATCTATTATAAGATCATTATATGCACTGAAAATGTCTGCGGATGTCATAATTGCAGTTTTGCAAACAGCACTTCTAGGGCATTTCAGGGCCTTCACAACATATGTGATCACATCCCCCCTGTTCACCAGATAGCATAACAGTTAATCAATAGAGACAAACAAAAACCAGTGTATGTTGTGTCTTAAATGTCAATATTATTCCAATGTGATATCATTCACAACTTTGACACTTACAGCATCTCGAGCATTGCTTCTTTATGAAATATTGATAGGCGCCGTACATTATTGAGTGCATCACACAAAAGGACCCAATCTTTAGAGTTGAGTCCAGCTAAGAGGGTCTGAAACATTCATCAAATAATTAAATTCATAGGACAAAAGCATTGTTTTATCTTATACAAAGCAAAGAATTCATAATTAAAAAGTGAGCAAAAAAATTAAAGGAAAGCCCATGTGATTTGTAAGCCTAATCACTATCATTAAAAACCTCAAATTCCTGCATTCCACATTCCTAAAAATAACGGAAATAATACCTTGAGACATGCATCAATGTCTTCCAAATCATTCAAATTCTCAGATTCAATGTATTCCACTTCTGTATTCCCAATTTCTGTTCCAGAATTGACAGTTTGATTACCATTGACAGGTGGAGAAACCAAAGAGGAACAATTTGTATTCTTCTGCAATTCCCCAACATTTTCCGCAGCATTGTCAACAGAAGGCTTAGTTAAACAAGCCTTACTGGAGCTCTCAATCTTTTTTTCTGTTCCAGGAATTGTATTGAGATCCCTAAGTGCTTTCTCAGACATCACTGTGAGGCCTTAGTCTGAGACAGAAAGGAAGACATGTCATTATTTCTAATGCCATAAGTATACAAGGTACCATTTAATGTGACAATATACTTGCAATCTTATGACAAATGCCAGAATTTATGGAACAACTAAAATGAAAATGAAGTCCAGATCTGAACCTAATGAAGAAGAAACATGCATCAAAATATGACTCAGAATAAGACCTAAGGTGCAACTGAAGGACTTGTTCCCCACAACTTCTGTCTCACTCCATGTGATGATTTACTCCTGACTTTCAGAATTCTCCTCTGCCAAACCCCATATTCTTAATAGATATACTTTATCCCCGATTATCCAAAACAATGTATTTCTTAAGACACCCATACTTGTAGCATCCAATTCAAATCTTAGCATTGAACTCTCCCTTCAAACTTCCTTATGCCAGATTTGGCATATATTCCACATCCCTATAGACAATGTAACCCATTTACTCTTAGTTTTCCCTTTATTGCATAATCTAAATCCAACATAGAACCACGAATCATCAGAACTTAAAAGAGAGAACAAAAGTCTCTAGACATAAGTTGTAAGGCATTATGCATAATTATGCCAAACTGCCCAACACATGCCCGAAGCTAACGCACATCTGACTCACTCTATAAAATCACTTAAAAGGAGATCATACTGTTTACATAGCTTAAACGATAAGAAAATAGGAACCAAATTCAGCAAGAAAATTCAATTGAAACAAACCCTCCAACACCCACCACAGAAATTGAAGCTGCCAGCTAACAAATAATGCAGAAAATTACACAAAGGCACGATGAACAGCAAGATCTCGCCCCATGCTTCACTATACAGCCCGATTCCCAGTGAATCAGAGTATCATTTTAATTCAAACCCCACCATTCTTGCATTTGATCAAAGATACCAAAACAAAACAGCAATTAAAATGTATATGCCGATCAGAAGCACAAGTTCGTTGAGAGTGAAACGGAGGAAGGAACTAATTACCAGAAACTGTGATCGAGCAGATAATGCAGAGAACAGAGAGAATGAGCGAGTCAACGAGACTGAGTCCACTCAGTCTGGAAATTGAAGATTTTGTAACTGGCTAGTGAGAGAAGGAAGCAGAGCTGACAAGAAAGGAGACCCAGGTCATATTAGACGACGCCGCATATGCAAAACCAGACCAATGCCGGCACATTTGGCCATGTTGCATGTGATCGCCAGGTGAACCTAATTAATTCGTCCCCATTTTTATTTTAATTTGAAATTTCTAATTGCCCAATCATTTCGCCCAAATTACTGTCACAGCCATCCTCCGATTATGCCGCTTAATTTATTTTTAAATAATAAAAAATTACACATTATGTCACTTTTTTATCTTAACTTCAATGAGGCTCCAACGAAGAAAGATGTCAGTTTTGAATTGATACTTTATCAATCGACGAGGATTAAATAATGAATTAAGGTGGGGGATTAGGACGTTAACATAACAGTAAAATAATATTTTGATTTAATAGATGGATCATAGCCGTCTGATTATGAGATTAATTGACAGTGTGATTTAGCAGTTTTGATTTTTGTTCTTAAATGAATTATTAATTATTATTTAATATTTCAGTATGAGATTAATATTATCTAATTAATATTTCAAGCTTATACTCTTTTTTAATTTTGATCATCCATCTCCTCAATTAATGCGAATTTAAAAGAAAAATAATTATAAAATAATTTGTTAAAATGTGAGTTTTAATAAAAATTATAGATTTTAAAATAAAAGATTATATTTTTATAGATTTAAAATTGAAGGAAATTGAGGATATAAATTTTTGAATTTTGTATGTTTATTTATAATAAATAATAAAAATAAATGAATATTAAATTATCCCTTTCAAATGCATAGGATAGAACTGGCTTTGTACTATATTGGGCCCTCTTTAGTGCAAAATGGGCACTTCAATTGGAGCTTTAGGTGAGTGGTAATGGCCATTTGAAGGGATCAATCGGATGGAGATGGAAGTGGTCAAAGTGGGTTTTGAGTCCCACTCCAATAAGCCTTCTTACAGCTAATATTAACAGCTAGTGGCATCTTGTGATGGAACATTTGACAGTATTAAAATTATGAGATTAAATATTATTACCTTCTAAGTAAAAGAGATTATGAGCAATTTGAAAAAAAAATAAATTTAATTTTAATTTTTTTATTATTATTATAAATTAATTTTACATTATCATTTATTTATATATTATCATATTATCAAAAAAATATATGTTAAATAAAAATAAAAAATTAAAAAAATATATTCCTTTTCTATGACAATGCAAAATATACTCAAAGTTAATTAATAAAAGAATAATGATTAAAATTATATTATTAATTATTTATCATTTAAATATAATAATTTGACGTTGGTTAAATTAGTGAATATTTTTTACAACTATATTATTAAAGGAATTATTCTCACAATTTTTTTAGTCCCAAGAGCTGATGGCCCCAGTTTCGGTATTTCAAGTTTTGGGTCAAAGTGTTTATGTTTCTTTCTCAATTTTTTTTTTAATTAGGAAAACTAACTTCTTCCAATGAATGAAAAAAAAATATTCTTCTATCAAGAGGAAAAAAATTTCTTACATTGTTTATTAGATTTATGATCTAATAATTTGCACAAACTTGTATATTTTGTGATAAAAAAGAGTTAGGTCAAAAACGCTACACCTATGTTCATGGAATTAAGTTCTTTTATGCTTGGATATAAAACAAGGTTAATGATAATTACATGTTAGATCTACTAAAACAAAGATTTAAATTTAATTCATAATAATGCAAATCAATTTTAGATTATCATTCATCTATATAATAATATATAATTAAGAAATTATTGAATTTTTATTATTGATAAAAAAATTTAATTATTTTTTATCATGTCATCTACTTGATAATGTAAAAAATTTCATATTAACAATGAATTAAATTTAAATTAAAAAATAATTTATGGAATCATTTAGGGTATTTTATATACCTGTCAAATACAAATGCAACATTTTGATAACCCTGCGTATAATTTGCGTAGAAAATGCATGTCTAAAATGTCATGCAAAACAAAACCGAAGAAGCTGGTTTTCTCGCGGAAAAAACTTGATTTGCAGGAAGGGACGCTAATAATTTGGACAATACATGTTCAGACCCCAGATTTAAGTCTAATAAAAAAAACGAGTTATATTTTTGATACATCCTAAAAAAAAAAAAACCATATATGATATAATCCAAAATAACCATCAATTACAAAATGAATGATCGATAAAGGTTGATCGATCGGGACCAATCGAAGAAATGACACAAGGCAGAAATAAAGGCTCATACCTAAATTGATCGACTAACTACATCTAGTCGATCAACTTGGGATACAGAGTTGGTCGCATAAAGACTTAAGTAAACCAACCGCTTAATCTATATAAGACAAAAGATGTAATCTAAGCATGCACAAATAATATGATCATAGTAACCATCTAATGAGAATCTCACTTATGCCGCTAATACGTCCGAGACACGTGATCACACATCATTTATCTAGGAGCATGATAATTGGCATGCTCGCTACCTATATAAATAAACAAGTACCTCCTCTTCAAAGCATCTATATCACACTAACTGAAACTCTATATGAGAACTAACTTGATCGTTAAAACGTGCTTGGGGGACCTCTTTCGTCGTGTGCTACTAACTTTGTTATGTATGCTGGTCATCTCTCAACCACCTCTTGCCCTGTTAGTTAACCTTTCTCGTTAGGAGAGTTTCATTTGGCATTGTTTGTGACTTTCTCGACTACATCATGTCTTGTTGTTCCTATACATGCCCCACTCATGCCTCGTTGCCTAACAACATCGCTAGCGCGAAAGGACTGAAGATGAACACCATAGAGATCAAATGGTAGAAAAAGCTTGTAGGATTACTATTGAGCTTGAGCGTGATGCACTAGCTGAGCAGGTTCACCATGTGTAAGAAGAGTTGGAAGCTCTCCATCTCACCCAAACATAGACTACTCTACTCTATCAACCCCTGGCCTTCCAAGCTTTATCCTCACGGAAGTCAATACAAACACTCCTGCATCTTTTCCCTAACTGACCCAGCCCCACTACACTTTCGAACCCTAGCAACTTCAGCCATGTCGACACCCTTTCCATAAGAGTAAGTCTATAACCCTACTACTCCTCTGCTTGTAACCACCTTCATCAGCCCGCCTCTGAACCACCATCTCTTCAACCACAAGTCTCACAAGTTCAAACCCCAATTACCTAACCCATTTTATTGTTACTATGGCTCTATCACATATGGCTAATCTTCACCACCATGTGTAGCATCATGTCACTGGCACATTATGACCTATTAAACCTAACTATATACCTCACCAAGACCTTCAAACAATTATACACTTGCTAAAAGGAAAACCACCCATTCTCAATGGCCGTGATGGCTACTCCTTTACCCACCCACTTCAAACCACCAACCTATATTGACCCATATAATGGCACATTGGATCCTCAAGAGCATCTAGAAACATTTCGAGCTTTAATGTTGTTGTCAGTTGATCAAAAGAAGGCCAATTATATGTCGTACTTTTTCTACCACTCTAAAAAAGGTTCATCTGCGTCGATTCACAACTTTACCAAGGTAGTTGATCAATAATTTTCACCAACTTGTCGAGGCATTTCCCATTCATTTCACAACTAATAGGGCACCTAAAAAAATATGAAGGGCCTTGGTTAATTTCCAAAAGAGACGCCATGAAACATTCAAGGAGCATCTTGATTGGTTTAACGCCTTAACACTAGAAATAAAAAATCTCAATGAAGGTATGGTAGTACACCAAATTAGCTCTAGCCATTTCTCCCTCTCGTTAACCAAACAACCCATAATTTCTCACTCAGAACTCTTGGCTTGATTTGAATAATACATTAACATGGAAGAAGTTGAACGTACTTAATAACAGATTGAGCGCACACAATCCGATGACGTGCTGGCCAAAGACAAGTTCTTGAATAAGAGAGGCCACCCCTGAGGGATGATTTAAAAATTATAAATTGCAAAATGCACTAATAAGCCACATTGTGTAGGACATCAAAGCCACTGAGCTAACAAAGTTTCACTAGTAGAAGCACAAAAAGTTCCCTTCATAGAAGTGGAGAAAGTTCCCCCCAACTGACAAGTCAAAATTTTGTAAGTTTCACCAAAATTATAGACATCAGATGGATAATGATGTCACCATAAAAGATAAGATAGAAATGATTATAAGGAGGGGCACCTTTTAAAGTACTAGAAGGTTTGCACACAAGACAGAGAGAAGGAAGAGGAGATAGAGAGTGTGGGATCGTTCCCCATAACCTATTAAATCAAAAGGTAAGCTAATTGAGGCAGCCTCCCGTGTCCTGGGGATGGTCGAAACCATCACTGGAAGTTTTGCAGAGGGAGAAACCTCTAAAAATGGAAGGAAAAGGCACCTCGAGATGGTAATAATGGTGGATGGAAGGAAAATGAGAGAACAGAACAAGGCAATCTATTTTACAGATCAGGATTTTGGTGATATTAATTGAGATCATAATGATCTAATGGTCATTTCAACATTATAGCATAATTTCGTCATCAAAAGAATACTCATCGTCTAGGGAAGTTCTGCTAATGTTTTGTATTTGCATATTGCTAAAACTTAGATATCCCAAAAAGCATTTATAAGCCTTACGCAAATGTATTAATTGATTTCATAAGAAGGCAGGTTCAAATAGAAGGGATAGTGACCCTAAGGCTAACTTTGGGGACTCGATCGTTGACAAAACTCTAAATGTCACTTTCCTTGTTGTAACCATTCCTAAGAATGCCTACAATGCAATTTTAGGGAGGCTATGTTTGAATCAGGCTAGGACCATTGTCTATAAATGCTACATAACTAGCTTGGCCAAAAGCGAAGATAACACTAGCAGGATAAAATCGAAAATCATTAACATGAAGAATAATGAGTGCCAAGCCATAGACTCAACATTGCTTGGCATCCAACATGACAACCATGTCAGCTAGAACTAAGCTCAGACTTGGAAGAAGTGAGGATCTTTAAAGAGAGAGATGAGAAAGTAATAAAGATTGGGGCTAAGCTCGAGGAAGCAGATCGAGATTGATTGGTGAAGTTGTTAGGAGATTATACCGTAGCCTTTGCTTGGACACCTACCAACATGTCTGGGATTGACTCAGGTGTGGCCTGCCATAACTTATCAATCGATCTAAGCATAAAACTTGTGTAACAAAAAAAGAGAAATCATGGCTCCAAATGGTAGAAGATAATTAATGGAGAAGTGGAGAAACTATTGGGCATGGGATTCATCAGCGAGGTTACATACACCACATGGTCAGCAAATGTTGTCTTGGGCAAAAAGGCCACAAGAGGAAGGTGGATATGTGTGAATTTCACACATTTTAACAAGGCATGCCATAAGAAATTTGTATTCATTCCTAAACATTGATTAGCTAGTAGATAACACAGTAGGATTTGAAATTATTAGTTTTAGCGATGCGTTCACTGGCTATAACTAACTCAAAATGCACCCCAAGGAAGAAGATAAGACAACATTCATAATTAATCATAAGACTTTTCATTAAAAGGTAATGTTGTTCAAACTAAAAAAATGTGGGAGTGGCATACCAAAGAATGATGAACAAGGTGTTTTCGAAGCAATTGGGTAGAAGTATAGTAATTTATGTTAATGATATGATAATCAAATTGAGGAACTTGAAGTAGCATCGGATGGATTTGAAAGAGATATTCAAAATCTTGAGGAAATTTTATATGAGATTAAATCCAAAGAAATATGCATTCGGGGTAAAGGCAAAAAAGTTCCTTGGTTTCATACTAACCAAACAGGGCATAGAAGCAAATTTATCCAAATTTCAAGTTATCATTGATATGAGGAGCCCGTTGACTATAAAAGAGGTATAAGTACTCAATGAAAAGATTGCTACTCTTATATGTTTCATGTCCAGGTATGACCTCCCAATGATAATCATATCAGATAATGAAAAACAATTAGCCAATGGTAATTTTCAAAATTTCTATCAAAGGTGCATTTGTAACTACACATTTGTTATGAAAACATGAATCTTATATGTCCTTAAATGAAAGTTAGGGATTAAGTAAAAGTTTACAACTGTTAAGCAGCCTCAATCAAATAGGTAAGTCGAGCTAGCAAATAGTATCATCTTATAAGGGCTAAAAAAAAGCTGGATGAAGCAGAGAAAAAATAAGTCGAGGAACTATCAAGTGTTTTGTGGTCATATAGAACCACTATTCATTCCGCCATCAGTGAAACTCTTTTTAACTTGTGTATAGGAGTGAAGCCATGCTCTTAGTTGAACTCAGGTAGTATTTCCACAGAAGAGGGCACTACGAGCTGCAAGAAAATGAAGAAATGAGAAGAGAAGAGTTAGACATGTCAATAGAAAAAAGAGAGATGGCTTAGCTCTAAAATGAGTGTTATAAGGTGAAGGTTACCAAAATTGTAGACAAAAGAGTAAAAAGTAAAGAATTTACGAAGGAGGCCTTGGTCCTTCAACAAGCAGAAAGGAAATTAGCGGCAATATGGGAAGGGCCATTCAAAGTGCAGGAGAGTCTATCAAATGATGATTACCACTTAAAGACTAAGTAAAGGAAGCCCTTTCTCCGAACATGAACATATCTCAAGTTATACCATGTGTAGATTTGAGCACTACAAACAGTAAACTATGTAGCTAGAACAAAATGAAATGCAAAGGTGAAAGATTGCCACATTTATAAATGACCACTACTATAAAGATCGAGTAGTCTTATCAACACTAATACAAAGATCGAGCAGTTCTCTTAATAATAATAAAGATCGAGCAATCCCCTTAACACTAATATAAAGATTGAACAGTCCCCTCGACATTAATAAAGATCAAGAAGTCCCCTCAACACTAATAAAAAATTAAGTAGTCTACTTAACAGTAATAAAGACTGAGCAATCCTTTGGCACTAATATAAAGATTGAGCAATCCCATCACAATCCACTCAACACTTATAAAAGTCAAGCAGTCCTGTCAACACTAATAAGAATTAAGAGTCCCCCATCCCCAGGCACTTATAGAGATTAAGCAATCCCCTTGGCACTAATAAATGCTAGGCAATTCCCCTTAACATTAATAAATATAAAGTGAAGCTCTTACAAAATAACTTTTGAATACAAAAAGCAAGGAAATAAGCAACAAAGAAGCCCATTGGAGGTTCAAACGATCAAAAATTCAATAAAGTCCATTCAGGGCATGCAAGCCAAATAAAAAGCTAGTTGAAAGCTTAAGCAATTGGAAAACTCAATAAAACTGGAATAATGAAAAGTCGTTTGATGAAAAACAAGAAAGACAAAAAGGCCCATTTAAGGCATGATTGAACAAAATACAAAGAGAAAAGAACATCATGCAAAATCCAATCAAAAGACTAAAATTCATAAGCAATGTTCATTGATAAGGTCGATCGACCTACTTCATACGATAATTTAAAAAAAATAAAAAATGGAAAAACAAGTAATAAAATAAAAGCCAAATTTATTTTAAGTTCTTCACAGGCTCTTCCAATAACTTATCCTTGTCGACCTTAGAGACATCCATTGATAACTTTAGTCGAACCACGTTAAAAAGCTCCTGATGTCCATAGTTCTTCCTTTCTCTCTATCTCCTTCTTACTCACATTTGCTTCCATCACTTATAGTTTGGGGATTACAGAACCTATCTGGTTAACAAGATTTGAGTTTACCAAATTTTACCATCAACATCTCCTTTTCAATTAACTTTGAAAAATAAAATATAGAAATTTTAGAACACTGTAGATAAATATATGATAGACTTCTTTTGGGATATAGTGGATGTAAGATGAATTTTCTTAATGGGGTGGAAGAATTTATCAATTTTGTAAAAACTCAACCAATTTATTTATATGATGGTTAGATAAGGTGTTTGTGCCCTAAACATAAATATAGAAAATTTTTATCTCCTGATGAAGTTAAGGTATTACTGATGGACTAATCATGGTTTTAAGAGAGACCTATAAAAAAAAGGAGAGAATCTTCTAGTGGTGTGACATGGGATTTGCATGATGCAAGTAATATGTATGAGAACATAGTATTTAATACTGGTTAGCCAAACGTTGGAGCTTACTTTGAATGCGATGCAGAAGAACTTCCAAACAGGGATGCTCAAAACTTTTATGAAATATTAGAAGATGTACATCGGCCACTATGAACTGGTTATACTAACAATTTGAACTTGTCATTAATAGTAAAAATGTTAAACATAAAATCTGACATATAACTTACCATAAAATTCTTTTAATCAGATTATGCAGTTTATGATTGAGACATACTCATCTAATAATATTATTCCTCTTAACTTTTATAAAATAAGGAAGCTAGTGAAAAAGTTAGGATTGGAGCATAAAAAAATATATTGTTGTATGAAAAGGTGCATGTTGCTTAACAAGAAGGCTAAATTTGATAGAAAATATAGAATTTGTGGTTAACGTCGGTATAAGGAACGAAGGATAGACCAAAATAATAAAGAAGTTCTCTTTAATAAAATGTGTTATTGCCATTAATCTCGAGGTTGCAAAGGTTGTATGCTCCAATGAAGTTGACTCTTCATATAAGATGGCATCATGAAAATCAAAGGGAAATAGGCGTTTAGTGTTATCCTTCAAATAGAGATGCTTGGAAACAATTTGACCAAAAATACTTAGAGTTTGCAGCTGATCCTTAAAATGTAAGACTTGGGCTATGTTCCAATGGATTCAGTCCATTCAGTCATAACATTGCACCATATTCATGTTAGCCAGTAATAGTCATTTTTTACAATTTGTCTCTAAATATGTGTATAACAACTCCATATATGTTCCTAATTTTGATTATCCTAGGTCTAGAAAATCTAAAGAGTAAAATTGATGGCTTCATGCAACCATTGATAGATGAGTATCTCACTTTGTAGAATAGTGGTGTTCCAATGTATAACATTTTAATGAAGCAAAACTTTGAAATCAAGGTTATATTAATGTGGACCATCAATGACTTTCATGTATATGGGATATTATCTTATTAGCAAATGGCCAAAAATTAGCTTGTCTGATATGTATGGAATCCACAAAAGCATTCATCTTAAAGCATAGGAAGAAACAGTAATAGCTTGATTATCATAGATAGTTTCTACCATACACTCATCCTTATAGAAGAAACAAGAACAACTTAATCAAAAATAGAGTGAAGAGATCCTAACCACCCTCAAGATTATTCTGTGAACAAATTTTTGATCGAGTTTTTAATACTTTAAAAGTCATAGAAACTTAGCCAATCAAGATGCCAAGATATGGGGTGGGTCTTAATTGGACTAGTGGAAGCATATTTTAAGACTTGCTATACTAACAATCTAACTTATTTTGACACAATCTCGATGTCATTCACATAGAGAAGAACACCTTTGATAATGTGTTTTATACAACGATGGATGTTAAAGAGAAAACCAAAGACAATATTAAGGTAAGATTGGATTTGTCAAAATACTGCAGAAGAAAAGAGTTAGAGCTTAAAAAAATTGCAAATAGAAAAATATATAAACTAAAAGTTTCTTACACCTTGAGCTTAGATGAAAGAAAGGTAATCTGTAAGTGGGTTAAGGAGTTAAGGATGCCTGATTATTATGATTTCAAATTGGATAGTTGTGTTAATGTAAATGATGATAAGATACTTGGTATGAAAAGTCATGACTGTTATATTTTCATAGAAAGATTGCTTCCTATTGCCTTTTTAGACTCCGAGATCCTGTATAGAGGGCCTTAACTAAGTTAACTTAATTTATTAAGGAATTGTGCTCAATGTTCCTGCAAGAAGAGGAATTGCTCCCAATGGAACAAAATATTCCCTTGATAATATGCAAGCTTAAATTGATCTCCCAGTAGTTTTTTCAACTCAATAGAGCATTTGCCCATTCATTTCCAATTCAAAGTAAGGGTAAATGGCCCTGTGCAATATCAGTGGATGTATCCATTTGAAAGATTTCTTATTTGACTAGGAGGAAGTATATGTGAAGCTTATTTGATCAAGGAAATAGCTTAGTTTTGTCAATATTATTTCGGCTCTGATGTGCAATGCCAAACTATGTTTGTTCATATTTAAAATATTAATTTCCTAAATTGTTATTGCCTATAGTATGTTTGTTCATTGGTTAAAGATTATGTATACAAATATGCAAGATAAAGACATAAAAGCAATGATCAATGCTCAGTTCATTTCCTGGTTTCGCTCTTTTGTAAGTATAACCAATAATTACTTTTCCTACATGACATTGTTGTATAAGGTTCATACACACCAATGGAGTCAAGGAAAAAAAATTAACAGTGGAGTATGTGTGAAAGGGCACAAGGAATGTCACAACAAGGGAAGATAACTTTTATGGCAATCTTAAAAAAAGTGTACAACTTAAGCATTTATGATTGTCAATCAAAAGGATGGTACTTTTCCATTATGACTAGTTTGATCCAGTGTTAAGCCATGGTATGAAAGTGTAACTCTAATATAGTACAGTTGAAATTAAACATATAAGACGATATGCCAAGTATGATCCCTTCATTGTTGTATAACAAGCAACACAAGTGTATTATATACCATACCCACAAATAAAGAGAGATGAGAAAGGTTGGTATGTTATTATAAAGGCCGAGCCCTGTAGAATGGTTGAGGATTAACACACAATAAAACATGCTTATCAAGATGATCATATGTCATATGCACTTTTGTTGATTCTAGCATATGATTCAATTGATGAAGATGGTGGACACGTAGAGGTAGATGGGCCAATAGATGTAAATAAGAAGATGAAGAAAAGAATAAAGAAGATGCAAATGAGGAACTAGATGAATGATACTATCATTCGATGTGTGACATATTAATTTGTTATCTGTATATATGAGTGTTAAATTACTTTCTTCATATTTCAATATATATGATTATTTTTTTAATTATGTCATGTGTGAATATTTGTAAATGATATATTGTAAAGGTGGACGAGGAAGTAGAGAATAATGGTTACAGGGACAAGGTTCCCACATGATTCCCCTGGTAGTAATTTGCTTATGATGGCTGGTTAGAGCCTGCACACTATCATCCCTCTTAGCTACACTTGAATTCCCATACCTTAACCTATATATAACCGGATGGAGCGACCTACATAGGCATTGACATAGACATAATCGCAATAGCAATAGGACCCATCCCCAAAGACATAGGGGACATTATCACAAATAGTGCCTCCATCTTTAGGAGTGGCATTTGCCTTCAAGCACCTTTACTCCCTAAGGTACCTGCACTCAGTCCTAGGGAGACCATTATGTCTTACAAGTAAGTACATATTATTGATTATGAACTTTATTTTTTACATTAACTTTAGCTTTTAATTTCTTAACTATGTTTATTTTTATTTTTTAATCAAGTTCTGTCTAGCCCACGAGCCAGAAACATTATACACCACATCATTATGAACAAGTATAAGGGTGTATGGTCTATATGGAAAAAAAGTATTTTGAAACCTACCCGTAGGATATTATGTGCAGAGTTTGGTGCAAAGTTTTCATACTTTGTCTATAATTTAAATTTTTTTAAACTGCTATCTAACTATTTTATGCTTTACTTGTTTTTAATTGCAAAAATATTGAAAATGGAACCCGTCTTATGATAAGGGATGTGGAAGAACTTCAACCACAAGGGTTCCAGTAAAATAAAGGATATAATGGATGAGGTATGGAAGAAGAAGCTCACTCAACCCGACTGGATGATAACTCTATGAAAATAGAGTTATCTTGATGGCTTCTACGCTTAAATTGTTGAAGTATGAGAGTGATTTTTATAAATCAATCTTTATTATTAGTTATTTTTGTTATTTTGTTTAAAGGAGTTTTATTGTTTTATTTATGAAAGTTTTGGATATGTTAATGGAGGAATTGAATTGAATTGATGATCTATATTTGCAGATGTTTGAGTCTTAAATTATGGCTTGAAAAAGGAGGAAAAAGACTAGAAGTTAAAGAGAGGAGGTAGCTATTACAACAAGGATTCAACATTGCAATTTTTTACCAGCTGTAACTTCATTTTTCTAGTGGGGACCAACCCTATTTGAAGGGTAAAAATTATGATTAAAAGGTAGTAGCAAAAAGGGGCACTTCAACTGGAGTTTTGGACATATTCTGCCCATTTTGGGTGATCTAAACCTTGGAGCAACAGAGGGCACATGAGTCTAGAATGATTCTGCCCATTTTTGGTGCCCAAAACCCTAGAGAAGAGGAGGCTGGCATGAGAGGCATCAACAGAGTCAAAAAAAGAAAGAAAAATTCTAGACAGCAACAGAGGAAGCAGAGAAGGGCGCAGAAATGCAGAAGTGATGCAAGTGAGAGAAGGCTTTCAGATTTGACACTCTTCCTTTCCTTTTCATCCTTTTCTCTTGTTATTTCTCATTTTGGTGAACAATGAATGCTTTCTATTTGAGAGTAATTACAAATTTGAACATGAGCTAAATCTATTTTAGTTGGGATTGATGATGAACTTTAATCTTGTAATGAAATCCTAAACTGTTATTTGTAATGCTGAGTAAAACTTTGCCTTTTCATTTCAAGTGTGCTAATTTCTAATTCTCATTGTTGACTGGCCATTAATGATGGGATATAGAAATAACTTCAAATCTAAAAAGTTTGAGGTTATTAGATATAGCTTGAATGATGCAAGTTCAACTTTTATATATTGTTGATTTGTAGATAATATAGGAATATATTATTTACCTTGCAAAACCCA
>JANHAO010000827.1:0-37134 GCA_026873985.1 Saraca asoca | reverse complement strand
AAAATGTAAAAAAATTCCAAAATCAAACAATTACAAAGAAATGACAGAGAAATAGTATATAAAGGAGCTCAGAAAAGACTAACCACTGCAATGCCATGTGCCATAGCAATTCCCATGCGTGAACACGGTGAAAAAAATTTCAAAATCAAACAATTACAAAGAAATCAGAGAGAAATAGTACACAGAAGCTCAGAAAAAGAAAAGCCACTGCAATCTCATATGCTATAGCAATTTCCAAGAGCAAACACAGTGGAACAAATTCAGACCATTAATAGTAAAACACAGTGAAAGATTAATCAAAATGAGTGCAACTACATCATCAGACGAAGTTCAAAATTTCCAAATTAGTAGAGGAAAATGATAAATGACAAAATTTGGACCAAACAAAAACACAAACACACATTTATGCATAGGAAAAAAAGAAAGCTTTACCATACAAGTAGTAATTAACAGCATCATCCAGATTCATTAATAGCATCACCCAACAAAACTAATACAACACCCATGAATATGTCATCAAAATTCTTAAAACAAACACATGACTTCTCTTTCAAAGCATCTTCCTCTATCACATATGCACATTTAATGGAAAGCTACACTAAATGCAGGGGAGTAACCACAAACATAACCAAAGTAAAAGTCACACTGCCGTCCATGTAGCTTCAAGTAAATTACCGTCATGCACTAAAGCCAAGTTTTAAAATGCAGCAAGACATAAAAAAAATAACTTTATACAATCAAGTAAATTAGTACTTCATAGTGAACCATGGATCAATTGAAACTTATCAGAGATATGATATGAGAGGAAATGTGAACCTTGATCATAACCTGAACTCCACAGAATGAGTATTGTCAAAATAATCCCAAATAAATTAGAAGCAAAAGATTTTTTTGCAGTCTACTATTACTAATATTGAAATCTTCACCATTAAAATACAAAGTAAAAGATCAAACACCAAAAAATAGAGCTTAGTACTGGCTAGACATTCAGAATAAGAATGAAGCAAATAAAAATAGCATAAGAGAAAATAGACATCATAATCAAAATCATAAAAGGATACGCACTATTCTGAGAACCTTTTTTTTAAATGAAATGAAAAATAGGATGCAAATATTCCAAAATATAAATGCTAGTAGCAAAGATGATTTTTTGTTTTTGGCAAGAACTAAACTATTACACTTCCAATTTATCCTACAATGCTAGGAAATAGTCGCATATCAGTTAAAAACCCAATAACAATGGAGCATAAAAACCTAGACAACATAAAATTTGAAAGATAACTAACAGTGAAATAATCCAAATTCAATTTGAAACAGCAACTTTTACCAAAATCCTATATTTGACAAATAATAGAGTCAAGTTACTAATGACAATTGTTTATATAGTTAGAATACTCAAAACTTACTCAATTTAATGCAAGATTTATACGAAGCGGCCAGTTTTGCGAACTCCAATAACTTTGACTTCTATACTAACCCAAAAGAATGAAAGAGACATTTAACCATTATCTAGATGTACACACAAATTCTGTCTATGTGGTAAATAAATTACAATTTAGCTCTTCAATTTTTAGGAATTCTCTTTCTTGTAGTCCTTTTATTAATTTGTTGATTTTGTTGAAGGTAGGAACCATTAGGCTTGATCTCCTCCTTTAACTTAAATTTGGGTCAATTTGATGAAGAATAGGACCTTTATGATTGATATCTACTTCAATGGAAGACTTGAAGTCTTCATCTTTAAGGCTTCACTTAATTTCTTAAAGTTTTTTTGCTCTTCAAAGTACTTTTGGTTATAAAAGCATTTATTCTTAACTTATTAAAGCATAAAGCTTTCTGGTTGATATCTTTAAGTCTTAAATTCTTGGAAGCACTTTAGAAATAAAAGCTTTTATTCTTAATTTATTGAAAAATAAAGCTTTGTGCTTGGTTTCTTGAAGTCTTAAGCTCTTGAAAGCACTTTTAATTATAAAAGCTTTTATTCTTGATTTATTGAAAAATAATGTTTTGTGCATGATTTCTTGAAGTCTTTGACTCTTGAAAATGCTTTTTATTATAGAAGTTTATATTCTTAATTTATTGAAGAATAAAGCCTTATGCTTGATTTTTTGAAGCTTGGAAGGCCTTCGCCTGAAAGGCTTTCCGCTAGTCCTTTCTTGAGGGTTTTTTTGTTTCTTCCTTTTATCTTTTCCTTAGAAGACTTGAAGACTTTTCTAATGGAAGCACTTAAGATTTTATCTCATTGGCTACAAAAACTTTATGTCTTCGGTGGTTTTCTCCTTTGTTTAAGAGTGTATGACTCTTTTATTTGAAACACTTGAGATTTTATCTTATTGGCTATCAAAGCTTTCATCTTGTCTTTTGAAGATTTCATGACTATTCTATGGGAAAGCATTTGAGAGATTTCTCTCTTTGCTTCCAATGGTTTATGTCTTCAATCTTTTTTTTTTAAAAGGGCTGGAAGATGTAAATACTAATTTATGAAAAAGCATTTAAGAGTTTTCTCTCTTTACTTATAGAGGTTTTTGTCTTCTATCTTCTTCGTGAAGGGGCTAGAAAATGTAAAAACTACTCTATGGGAATACACTTAAAGAGTTTTCCCTCTTTGCTTACAATGATTTATGTTTGCTATCTTCTTCTTGGAGAGTCTGAAGGTATAAAATTTACTCTATGGGAAAGTAATTGAGAGTCTTCTCTCTTTACTCTATGTAAATAAGTCTTGAGATCTCTGTTTTGGCAGAGTTTCAATTTAAAAAATGAGTTGTTTTCTACGGAGGGGCTCCTTCCTCATAAATATAGAGGAGAGGAGGCTACAATGGTAATTATATATGTAGTAAATGTATTACATCAGTATTTATTGTACAAGATAAAATATGCAGACTAAATCTTCTACTTTCGGCTACTACAGCCATTTTCTGCAGGCGAGGACCTTATTTGTCCGTTAGGACAAAACATGACTTAGTCTTCTGTTGGGTCTTCAGGTTGCAAGTTATGCTTCATTAGCCAGGTCGCTAGCTTGTTCATGAGTAATGGAGTTGAAGTCGAGCTCGCTCAGTAGCTCGTGAGCTCGAGCTGCGAAGATCACTTTACGAAGCGACCTGATCATTTTCGCGGGCCAATTCCTTTACTGCTTACGAGCTGCTTGAGGATCCATCCAGGATCGAATTTCACATACAACATTAGCCCCCCAACTCTCAGTTCACTTTTAATGGGCTGGGAGTTAAAAACTCTTTGATTTTGGATAAGCCAAAGTCGTTTCCCGAGACTGTCATTGCATCTACACTAGGCCACGTCTCCGTGATATGTGTCCAACAGCCATTGCTGGGTCAACTTAGCCTTTTTCGAGGCCATTAATGACCATGCTTGGGGGGAATGGTTCCAGATTCTTCGGTAGAGACACCCCTGGCTCTATATAAGGAATATACAACCCTTTCTTCTTCATTCAAGCCATGGAGTTTCCTGATAGACCCCACCATTTCCAGCATTTTGCCCTTTATTAGAGGCGTGTATGGTCTGCTACCTATGTAACTCGGAAGACTTATCTTCCTTGGTAACATGGAAGGATCTTTCATGGATCCCAGACTGTGTCCTCTCGGCTCCGCCGTGAGATGACTGCTCGGCAGGCCTAACTTCTAAGGCTTCCTAATTAGATTCCTTTAAGAGGAGTAGGTGGTCGAGTGCGAAGGGATGCAGCACTGCCGCTGATTGTGCTTTGGAAGAAGAAAGTTACGGCATGCGGTCCCTGATAAGCTAAGGTACGGCCCTTCGTGACCGATCCTTCTTCTTAGTCATAGGTTTTTCCTTTGCATCTTGTTTAGTCTGTATACAGAGCTTTTCGATGTAAATCTGCCTCGTTGAGGTCTTTTAATGAATAAAATTTCTTTTCTGTAATTTTTGTTTATGGTCATCATTTTCTTTAGCAATCGTCCTGGTTTGAACCATCTGAGTGATTTGCGCATAAGGTGGCATGAGTTGTAAGTGATCTCATGCTCAGGCCGATCCTGTGGCCAAATAGATAAGTACGCATAAGAGTTGCAAAATAAATGAGTGATCTTGTGCTTGGGCCGATCTCGTTGCCAAATAAAAGGTGATCGATCTTGTGGTCGGGGCAATCTTGTGCCCAAAGGGGTGGCCAATCTTATGGCTGGAGCGATCTTGTGTCCAAATAAAAAGGTGACTAATCTTGTGATTGGAGTGATCTTGTGCCCAAAGAGGTGGCCGATCTTGTGGTGGGGGTGATCTCATGCCCAAATAAAAAAGTGATCGATCTTGTGGTCGAGGCGATCTTGTGCCCAAAGGGGTGGCTGATCTTGTGGCTGGGGCAATCTTGTGGCCAAATAAAAAGGTGATCGATCTTGTGGTCAGGGCGATCTTATGCCCAAATAAGAGAGTTTATTTTGAGCATCTCTACGCCTCAAAAAGCACGCAGCCACGCTGGCGAAGTGAGTGTTTTATAGTGTCTCCACACCTCAGCGAGCACACAATTGCGCTGGCGAAGTGAGTGTTTTTTAGTATCTCCACAGCTTAACTGGTGAAGTGAGTAGTTTTTTAGTGTCTCTACACCTCAACGAGCACGTAGCTGCACTGGCGAAGTGAGTATTTTTTAGTATCTCCACACCTCAGCAAGCCCGTAACTCAACTGGAGAAGTGTTCATCAATTCTTCTCTGGATTAAGCTTCGAGGGGCCTCAACTGAATGAAGGATCAGAGTGTGAAGTCTTTTATAAGGTTTGTGATAAGTTGACTACATGTGGACTGCAGATGTCGCTAACATGATAGGAGAAAACTTAGTATTAGTAATTGCATTCAAAATGTTTATACAATTTACAAATAAGTACAAGAGTTCAAAAGATCATCCTGATAGTAGGAGATTGCTCTTATTCGATGTCCCGTTGGGATGATCCGTGCTGTTGCCTGGAGGATCACACAGCGTAATAACGCAACCGACCTCTTTTAATGAGATCCTCGATAGTGTCTCTCTGCTCCTAACACTTCGAAGTAATGTGTCCAAATTCATTGTGATATACGTAGAATTTTCCCAAGTTGAGTCTGGACTTACTGGGAGTCTTCAACGGTGGAGGCTTTCCAAAGTCTTCCTTGTCCCTTTCCATTGCGAAGATCTTGTCCTGAGTGTCTGATAAGATGCTATAAGTGCTATGGCGAGCTTAGGGTGAGGGACATTCGTCCTTAATCTTTTTAGCGAGGTGGCACTCAAGGTTGTCATTTTCGGTCCCACGGTTATTTCTTTTCTTGCTCGAAGCTGAACCACTTGTTTTGGTTCTCTGCGAGCCGAAAGTCTCATCTCACCTAACTTGTTTCGTGACTCGCTCATAAAACTCACCCAAGTTGCGAACTGGGGACTTGTACAGGCTTCTGAACAGCTTCCTATCCCTACGAAGTCTCACTGAGATGATAGCCAGAATAGCCTCATCCAAGGGCTTCTCAACATTATTGACTTCGTGCCTGAAGCGGGCAAGGTAATCTTTCAGCGCTTCTTGCTTACCCTAGAAGATCATGGCGAGGTGGCACGGGGGCACGAGCTGCTTCCGCAGCGCTCGGTATTGATCAATAAACTTTTCTTGGCAGTCCTCCCAACTGCTTATGCTGCAAGCTGGGAGGCTCCTGAACCACATTCACAGAACTTCACCCAAGGTAGCGGGGAAGACACAACATCTGATCAAAGGGTTACCGGCTTACAGATCCATCTGGATGTTCAACAAATCCAGATGGTTATACGGGTCACTGTCTCCGTCATATAGCAAAATGGCCAAAACTTTAAGCTTGCATGAAAAGGGTTCCTCCATGATCTCTCTAGAGAAAGGGGTTTGGTCCCTAAAGCGACTTTGGTCCTTAAAGCGACTTTGGTCATTTTGAGCTTGAGGGTGCTCCTCCAAACGCTTGACTCTTTGAAGAAGGCCTTCCACCATGACATCCATGCCCCCCAGTCCCTGGCTAAGGACTCGGTGGTTTAGTTCATCGTCCTGACCATGTGGATGGTGATGTGAGGTCTACTCTTGGTTGGCTTCACCAGAACATTCAACCTCGAGTACGGTAGTTTCAGCCTGCCCTTGCACATTCTAGGCTCGTGCTTGCACCAGCATCGTGACTGTTTTGGTTAACTCTCCCATCATGTGCTCAAGTCTCTCTTGGCGGCAGGGAGCGATTGTGCTAAATTGGCTGGGGGAATACCAGTAGCTGCTCTATTGACAAGAGCAGTTAACGAGTTCGTTGTCAAAACATGGCCATCCAGCGGATGGGGTTACGCATTCGAGGCCCTGGTGACTCTTCCCTTGGCCATTGTAGGTGAGATCCTCACAGATAGCGCCAAATGTTAACGTCAAATTTTGGTAATGATCCAAACTTCGACCAACGGGAGGATTCTTTGGGATCTCTGTCCTATAATCGGTTCGAATACAAACAAGACTGAAAAATAATCAAAGGAGATGAAAAGAAGAGCAGGAAAGGAGGCACAAGGTTTAATGTGGTTTGGCTAAATCCAAATATCGTCGGATCCTATGTCCACGATAGCATGTTATTCATACAGTTTCTTTACAACGTGAGATCTTTGTTTTAGTAGAGTTTTGGCATAAAAAATGAGTTGTTTTCTACGGAGGGGCTCCTTCCTCATATTTATAGAGGAGAGGAGGCTACAATGGTAATTACATATGTAATAAACCTATTACATCAACATTTATTGTACAAGATAAAATATGCAGACTAAATCTTCTACTTTCAGCTACTGCAGCCGTCTTCTGTAGGTGGGGACCTCATTTGTCCGTTAGGACAAAACATGACTTAGTCTTCTATCGGGCCTTCAGGTCATAGGTTATGCTTCATCAGCTAGGTCACTAGCTTGTTCATGAGTAATGGAGCTGAGGTTGAGCTCGCTCAGCAACTCACGAGCTCGAGCTGCGAAGATCACTTCGTGAAGCGACCTGAGGCCGTAACAACTTGATCATTTCTGCGGGCCAGTTCCTTTGCTGCTTACGAGCTACTTGAGGATCCATCCAGGATCGAATTTCACATCCAATAGATAATGACTTATTTTCTTTAATAAAATTTAATTTGATTTGCTTTGTAAACACTTTCCAAGATCTTTATCTAAAATGTTCTCTATTTCATAAAAAAAAAAACTCCTTCCAAGGATTTTATTTTGGATTTTTTTTTGCAAAAAAAAAGCTTCCAAGAGCTTATCTTAGAATATTTTATTTTATTTTTGAAAACTTCTTCCAAGAGTTTTGGCTTGAATTTTTTTAAAAATAAAATTTTTAGAAATTTTATCTTAAAATATTTTCTATTTCAAAAACATCTTTAAGGAACTTTTTTCCTAGAAAATTTTGTTTTAAAAAACAAGTTTCTAGAGTTTTGTCCTAAAATATTGTCAATTTCAAAATTCCTTTTAAGGGCCTTATCCTGAACTATTTTATTTTGAAAAGGCTTTAAAGAATTTTGCCCTAAAATATTTTATATTTCATAAACTTTTTCTATGGACTTTTTTTTGTAAAATATATTGTTTTCAAAAACACGTTTCCAAAGTTTTATCTTAGAACATTTTCTATTTCAAAACTTCTTCGAGAGACTTTATCTGGGAATATTTTGTTTTGAAATTGTTTTTGGGAATTTTGTTTAGGAATATTTTGCTTTTTTTTTTAAACTTCTTCTAGGGATTTTATTGTGAAATATTTTATGTTGAAAACTTTTGCCTCAGGGCTTTATCCTGAAATATTTCAAAAACATTTTTCCAAGAACTTTTATCCTATATTTTATTTTATTGTTTTTTAAAAATAGTTTTTTAAAAACAATTCTAAAAAATGTTTCTTTAGAACAAAAGAATAAAAAACTTGTTTGAATGTAAATTTTAAGAATAAGTGTTTTCCTTGTTTTTGAAGAAAATTAAAATATATTTAGTATTATTTACAACTTTACCATTAATGAAAACAGGTATTCTCTTTGTTTTTTGAAGAAACCTGAAAACAGTTTTGCATAAAAATAAGGAAAACACCTAAATGGTGTTTTCTAAAAACTATTTTTTCAGTTACACTTTTACAAAACAGTTTTTTAAAAACAACTTCTAAAAATAGTTTATTAAACAATTTTTTTTTATTTTTGTAGAACAAAAAAACAAAAAACTGTTTTTCAAAACAAAAAAATAGGCCGCCAAATAGGCCCATAGTTTTTAGGCATTTTAGTCAAGAATATTTTTTGTTTAAAAACTTCTTCTAATGATTCTGTCTTGAAATATTTTATTTTAAAAACAAGTTTCAAGGGTTTTAATATGGAATATTTTTTTATTTAAAAACTTCTTCCAGGGATTTTGTCATGAAATATTTTATTTTAAAAATAACTTCTAAGAGTTTTAGCCTGGAATATTTTTTGTTTCAAAACTTCTTTCAGAGATATTGACTTAGAAAATTTTTTATTTCGAAATTTCTTCCAAGGATTTTGTTTTGGAATATTTTATTTTGAAAACAACGTTCAATAATTTTAGCTTGAAATATTTTTGTTTCAAAACATTTGCTAAGGATTTTGTCTTGGAATATTTTATTTTGAAACCAACTTTTAAGAGTTTTAGTGTGGAATAATTTTTTGTTTCAAAACTTCTTCTAGGAATTTTGTCCTAAAATATTTTATTTTGGAAATAACTTCCAAGAGTTTTAGCCTAGGATTATTTTTTGTTTTGAAACTTGTTGTATACAAAATTAGCCTCGCAAGGACGAGCCCTCGAGTACAGTGAAGACCAAGTCTCATGCTCCAGAGAGCGACAACGGCAAAATAATTCTGAGCACCAAGCCCTTCCTCGCTCGTCGCATCACAACGACCCCGCGAGGAGGTTCGGACGCATCCCACGAAACAATTCCCCCCATGAGGGACGGACCAGCGAAGAAGCCACAAAACTGAATCTTCGAGCGATCGGCTACTCCGCTCGAGATTGCCTTCTCACTACAATGACACCCAGCTCATTATAGCAGAACCTGCGACGACTCCAAGCCATAAATCCCCTGCCTGGGATACTGGGCGACAGGCACAAGTCTACCATCAGCCTAGGGGGATTGCCTAGCAACTTACTTTCTGCAATAGCCAGATTGTACCCACCCTTTACTGTCTTTTCTCATTTATTATTTGATGCAACACAACTGTAGCTTGTAATTAATGCATGTAACCCCTCCTTCCTCTATAAATAAACTTACATTGTTAGAAAAGGGGGGGAGAGGACAATCTTGTGATCAGAAACCCTGCAAATCATTCTACATTAATAAAACTTCCGCCATAGACGTAGGGTCTGGTACCACCCAGATTTGGCCAAACCATGTTAAACGTGTTGCTCCTCTGTGTCATCTCCTTCCTCTCGGTCCTATCTCTTCAACACTTCAAAAGCAGCATTGGGTCCTAGAACTCTTCTCCGTTGGCAGAAGTTCGAGTCTCCTGTACCGATCGAATTTCACTGTCAACATTTTGGCGCCATCTGTGGGGATCCATTTGCTTTCTGAAGTTTTTACTGTAGCCTAATCATGGCCAGAGGAAGGACGACTCAGAGTTCCACAGCTCCAGCTTCTCAGCACACCATTGCACCTGAAGCTCAAGAGGCTCAAACGCCCAACTAGTCCCAATCAGCACTTGAAAACACAGTCAAAGAGTTAGTTGAGACTGTTAAGGTGCTTGCTCAGGCACAAGCACAAAATGCCCAAAGATAAGAAGAAGTCATAGCTCAACTCCAACAGCTTCGTGAAGAGGCTCAGAGAGAAGTCCGCGACGATATGACAGTCAGCAACTGGGGGGCTCGCAACGAGCAGAAAGCTCTATTCCCTATCATGAAGGGCAACGACCGATGATGGAAGAAGTTCTCCAAAGATTGAAATAGCTAGAGGAGCGCCCTCAACATCAAAGCAATCAGCCTCGCTATGAGAAGGCCTCGCCATTTTCTGTGGAAGTTGAGAAGCAACCTTTCCCGCAGAAGATCAAAGTGCCCACAATCCCGCTATACGCTGGGGACAGCGACTCGAGCAATCATCTGGACGCATTCAGTACTCAAATGGACCTCTAGATGATCGACCCCCTGGTGAAGTGTCGTGTCTTCCCCGCCATGCTAGGGGCAATACCTTGTGCCTAGTTCAGGCGCCTCCCTCTGCGGAGCATCGGCAGCTGGGAAGAGTGTCAAAGGAAGTTTGTTGACCAATATTGGGCGCTGAAGAGATAACTCGCACCTCCTTGCCACCTCGCAATGATTTTCTAGTGCAAGGATGTGTCACTCAAAGACTATCTGACCCAGTTCAGGCATGAGGCCAACTCCATGGAAAACCCCTCGGAAGAAAGCATTCTGACTACCATCTCAGTGGGACTCCGTAAAGACGGCAAGCTGTACAGGAGCCTCTACAAGTCCCCTGCTCGAGATCTTGTTAAATTCTATGATTGGGTGACCAACTAAATAAGATGGGAAGAAACCTTCGAAACGGAGGATCCCAAGCAGAATAAGGGCCATAGCGGTCCCACCGTGAGCAAAAAGAGGGGTAGCGAGAATCATGACAACCCTACTCCTCATCTCTCCAAGAAAGCAAAACCTCAATGACCCGAAGGCCGCTATGAAAGCTATAGCATCCTGTCAGACACGCAGGACAAAATCTTCATCGCAGAAAGGCATAACAAAGATTTTGGAAGACCCAGGCCAATAAGGATACCCGTCAAGTTCAGGGACAAGAGCAGATTTTATGCGTACCACAACAAGGTTGGACACACCACCTCAGAATGCCATGCTTTGAAGAATGCCATTAATGACCTCATTAGAAGGGGTCGGTTACAGGACTATGTGGTAGGGCTATTTGGGCAGCGAGCTCAGCAAGCTCAGCGAGTTATCACCCAAGAGCCTAAGCCCTCCGTTAGGACCATATTCTAGTATTGTAACTCCTCAAAGGTGCTTGGCTGCACCAACTGTTACACACTGAATCAATGAAAATTGCCGATTGGCCAAAGCATTATGTAGACAAAAGTCTTCTCTTTATCTTCACAAACTCGCTACAGTGAACGATTTTCACCTCGTTACAGCGTAACCTCTACAAACAAACTTACAACAGCGAATGATTTTCACCTTGCTATATCACAACCTCCACAAACAAACTCACTACAATGAATGATTTTCACCTTGCTACAGCGCAACTTCTACAAGCAAACTCGCTACAGCAAATGATTTTTACCTCGCTACAGCGCAACCTCTACAAACCGTAACCTTTACAAATAAACTTGTGATAGCGAATGATTTTCACCTTGCTACAGCACAACCTCTACAAACAAACTCACTACAGCGAATGGTTTTCACCTCGCTACAGCGCAACCTTTACAAATCGTAATGTCTACGAATAAACTCGTGACAGCGAACGATTTTCACCTCACTACAGCGTAACCTCTACAAACAAACTCGCTATAGCGAACGATTTTCACCTCGCTACAGCATCGCTCCACAAACTTATCTCAAGCAAATAACTTTCATCCTACGAAAATAAAGCCGAGGGTGAGATGACCCTTGAGCCTATCTTGTGATTACGAAAACTAAAAATTTAGCGAATGATTTTCACCACGCCATTACCAAAATGAAATTATCATAACCATCCGCAGCTCTCATGCGGACGAGTTTCTCACAGCTTTCATGCAAATGAATCCCCATAACTCTCATGTGGATGTATCTCTCAAGTTTTAAATGAGATCTCTCAAGTGCGGCTCACTCGCGATGTCTCTCTCTTGCATTGGATCAAGCAGTTAGAAAAATGATGGAAGTATAGCCGACCGGCTGAAAGAAGAAATTCTCATTAATTGTCATAAGTTTACATACAAATAATGCGTGAAGCATTCATTACAGTTTTTGAAAAGGAGAAGAACTCATCCCGTGTACAGACCTTAACAAGCAAGGCGATGGTACATCAAGGGAAAAAGACTGAAAGCCTGGCACTACACAGAACAACCAAAAAGTCAGCTACCAATCGTTGGGCTCGTAGAAGAGTAGCAGCCCTAGAGTTCCTCCTACTTATTCCTTCTGCATGTTCTCTTGAGCCAGACCTAGAGCAATTCAAAAAGTCATAAAAACTGGCTGGCTAGGTAGCAGCACCATAAGCAACGGCTAGAGAAGGTGGCCAGAAGACACCGTGAGAAGCTTGTAGGAGCCCACCAGGCAGATCCTGTGCTAGAGCCACATGCAACGGGCTATCCACGTCTCCCGCCACCCTGCAACAGGCCATCACATCCCATCAAGCTTCGTGGAAGCCACGACACCAAAGCGTAGGGGGTTCTTCAGTCTCCTCCATTAAGTTTCCTTGGGACGAATGAAAGAATGCCCAAGTTATAAATAGACCCGCTCGACCCTTCGAAGAATCCAAAAAAGATCTGATTTGATCTTCATCCAACGGCCCGAAACAAGCCGTAATGCCACACCAACGGCCAAAAATGGCAAACAGGGGAAAGTATGGCCTAAAGCAAAACAAAAAGACATTTGACATAATACTTCGATCAAAGAAGGACACTAGCTGGAGATACGAATCAAGCCTCGAAAACATGCAACTCCCGGTCCACAAAAGCAAACCAAGAGTTAGGGGGCTTATGTTGTATACAAAATTAGCCTTGCAAGGACAAGCCCTCGAGTACAGCAAAGACCAAGTCTCATGATCCAGAGAGCGATAACGGCAAAATAATTCTGAGCACCAAGCCCTTCCTCGCTCGTCGCATCGTAACGACCCCGCGAGGAGGTTCGGATGCATCCTATGAAACAATTCCCCCCACAAGGGGTGGACCAGCGAAAAAGCCACAAAATCGAATCTTCGAGCGATCGACTGCTCCGCTCGAGATCGCCTTCTAGCTACAACGACACCCAGCTCGTTACAGCAGAACCTGTGACACCTCCAAGCCACAAATCCCCTGCTCGGGATACCAAGCGCCAGGCACAAGTCTACCGTCAGCCTAGGGGGACCGCCCAGTAACCTACTTTTTGCAATAGCTAGATTGTACCCCTCTTTACTATCTTTTCTCATTTATTATTTGATGCAACACAACTATAGCTTGTAATTAATGCATGTAATCCCTCCTTCCTCTACAAATAAGGTTACATTGTTAGAAAAGGGGGGAGAGGGAAATCTTGTAAGCAGAAACCCTACAAATCATTCTACATTAATAAAACTTCCACCATTGACGTAGGGTCCGGTATCACCCGGATTTGGCTGACCCACGTTAAACGTGTTGCTCCTCTGTGTCATCTCCTTCCTCTCGGTCCTATCTCTTCAGCACTTCAGAAGCAGCATTGGGTCCTAGAACTCTTCTCCATTGGCAGAAGTTTGAGTCTCCCGTACAGACCGAATTTCACCGTCAATAAAACTTCTTCCAAGAATTTTTTCATAGATTATTTTTATTTTAGAAATAACTTCTAGAAGTTTTAGCATGGAATATTTTTTTTTTTCGTTTCATAACTTCTTTTAGGGATTTTTTTTGGAATATTTTATCTTAAAAACAACTTCAAGAAGTTGTAGTTTGGAATATATTCTTTGTTTCAAAACTTCTTGCAAGGATTTTGACCTAGAATACATTTTTTTTTGTTTCAAAATTCTCTCATGGATTTTCTCTTGGAATGTTTTACTTTGAAAACAATTTCTAGGAGTTTTAGTCGGGAATATTTTCTATCTAAAAACTCTTTCCATGGGCTTATATTTTATTTTTGAAAGCTCTTTTCAAGCACTTTATCCTGAAAGATTCAAAACTTTAACTTGGGAAAAGCTTTATTTTGGAATAAGCTTTTATCCTAAAATATTTTATTTTGAAAATCACTTCTAAGAGCTTTAAAGAAAATATTTTTTGTCCTTAAAAAAAAAGGGGTAAATTCCTTGGCTAGAGTTTCCACCTAACATCTTTCATGAATTTTCACTTCAAATTTTTTCAAGATTACCTTTGCAGACGATTTCTATTTCAAGAAACTTTTTCCTAAGTTTTTCCTCTTCTTTCTTTTTTTAAAGACTTTCATTCCTTTCTTCTTTCTTCTTTTTGGAATAGCTTTTGCAATTTAGAAACATTAAAAAGCTTCTAGGAAAAGGTCTTTACACTTAACAGGTTAGTTACTGAATCTAAAGATCCCCTATATGGAAAGTATTTATGTTTTCCAAGTGTGGCTATCCAACCTCATGCTTATCTTGAGGCTGTAACAAGGAAATTGAAGCCATGAAGTGTATGATGGACATAGATGTGTCTTTGATCTTAGAGTACCCTTTACATACACTAGAAAAGGATAAATTAAATCTAGGCAAGCTTCCTTCTATTTGCAAGCATCCACGTCATGTTGATGCTCTGACTTATCATTAACCAAAAAATATTGAATTAGGGAACAAGTTTGGCCCTTGAGAAGATATTCAATATCTTGAAGATTTCTTTGATTGGTTATTGCAAATTTATGCCACTTTTAATGTGGGTTCTTTTAAAGACTTTGCACGTGCAACTAAAACTATTCACTACAATAACCAACATCAGAATGGCCTATATAGGGTCATTTGTGAGCTTTGGCATTTGGAATGTAACACTTTCCTAACAATCCATAAAGAGTTAGGGATTTCTCTATCGAAGATGCAAGACTGAGCTTTCAATCATTGGAAATTATAACAAGGAAGTAGTACTAAGTCCGTTTGAATTGGATAAAGAGCTTCTAAATTCCTATTCTTATCTTTTTAGAGCATTTTCTTTGGATCAAATTCAACACTATGATTGGCTAGACTTTTGATATGTAGAAGCCACATTTCAAATCCTCAATTTTTTTTTAAGTATAGAAACTTAATATTGACTTCCAAGCTCACAAATTATGTTAGCCATCAGTAGTGGGCTAAAATCTTTCGCCCAACGAAGTTGACTCTCACTATCATTCCAACTTCAATTGAGCGCGTTGATCCATTTGCCTATTTAGGCCTCTTCTTGAATCAAGACTTCGAAGCTTCCTTCTAAAATCTTTTAAGTCATCTACAATATCTTGCCCTTTCTTCAAATATGGGAAGTGTAGGCCTAGGTTCATTTTTTGAAGATGGCTTGTCAGAATTTGATTCTTCATCTTAAGCTTTTTCAATAGTGGCATGGTTTACATAAGCAAATTCTTCTTTTAGAAGACTTAAAGTCTTTTGGCTTTTCTTTATTTTTCTTTCTTTGAAGTTGCTTTTTTTGTGAGGGAAATGCTAACTTATGAGTTATGATACAAACTTCCTTTCAGCTTCTTCACATGGTTTTCCCTTACTGTGGAGAAGTTTGGTTTCTGCATTTTGGAACTTTGCTTCTTCTTTCAAGATTGGACCTTTACATTACATTTCTGCTTTCTTTAGAAACTCTAGGCATTCAAAAGCTAAAACTTTTTTGCCTAACCATTCAAACATAGAAACTTTATTGTCTCATTCAACAAGGCATCCAAAGACAATTTGGAGAGGCTAAACAATCACCTCTTCCTACTCATTCTTCCTATTTTCAACTTCGTAGATTTGAATCATTATAGGATTGGAAGACACCTTTACTTTGATTCGGGTAGGAATTGGGTTTTGGAGCTTGTAACCTAATCCATGCCAGTGGCGCTAAGGTAGTTCTCCACTACTCTATAGTTATTTCTTACTACAACATAAGATTGTCTGTTGGCAAGAATAGGATCTAAGTTATCGATCTCTCATGGTTTACCTTCTCTATATCTGACCTTTTCAAATAGCTTTTGCAACTTTGAATCAAACCATCCTCCTGGACTTTGTT
Organism: Saraca asoca; assembly: GCA_026873985.1. Classification (NCBI taxonomy): domain Eukaryota; kingdom Viridiplantae; phylum Streptophyta; class Magnoliopsida; order Fabales; family Fabaceae; genus Saraca; species Saraca asoca. Next base: position 21,406 of record JANHAO010000827.1, on the reverse strand, counting down.
CTACTTCTTCTAACTTTTTATAGTCAATGTTTTCCTAGATTGGTCAATTTGGCCTTGGCAAATTTTGAAGAAAAGTTATAGGCAAAGTTAAGTTGTAGTAAAAGTTAAGTCTTCCTTTAAGGTGGCAACGTCGTTACAAATAATTGCTCCTTTGAAGCCTTTACTTTCTCTTTTACCCTCATTAAACCAGTCAAGGATGAAGATTTTACTTTGCATGTTTTTGACATGGAGATGGGAAGTGCTTCTAGGATGACTTCTTCTTTAAAATAACACTTCTCATAATGTTTATTGTGTAGGACTTTACACATATTTTCGGATAATACTCTTCCAGGATAATAGGTTTTTGCAATAGTTAGATAGTTTTTTCATTTTTTGACAATGATTACCGAGACTCTTTCTTTCTCTCATTTCTTTTTCACCTTGGGATATCATGCTTTGCCTTTTGAATTTGATTTAGAGAGTTTTGATTTCCCTGATTTGATTAAAGAGGTAATGTCTTTGGCAAGCAACACCTTCTAGTCTCAATAACTATCCATCATGTGGCATCTCATATAATAAAAGAAGGGTATTCCCTTTCTTTCATGCTAGAATATAATGTCATATGGACTTTATCATGTTTAATGCTACAAGATAATGTGGCATGGACTTCATCAAGCTTAGTGCTGAAAGATAATGTTCTTAGCATATCATTTGGCTTAAAAGGAACAATTTGTGTAAACTATGGTAATGTTTTCTTCTTATTGACAAAAGTTGACCACTTATCCCTTATCTCATCATCTGATTTCGATGATGATTCCTAACTTTCTGGTCATCCATCATCATCTTATAGAGAGATGGACCATATGGTTTTACTTTGTTAGAAATTTCAGTGTATAGATCATGGTTGTTTTGCCATCCACTTAGAATTCCATCTAAAATACACCTTTTGGAAGAAGAATAGGATAATTTAACTAACATGATGATGCCCCCATTTTAAGAATCGGAAGGTCTGGAGGGTAAGACACCTTTCCTTTTAGAAAGATGTTTTAATAGCTATTAGAACTAAAATAAGGTCTCATGATTGAAAATTAATCGTAGCAACATTAGCAGAAGCTATACCCTCTTTGCATTCAAACTTTACCTTTTTGTTTAAATTCTTTCTTTAAGAAAGAAACATTTATCGACTAGATGACTAACTATTTGATAATACTTGCAATACTAAGGATGGTTAGTTTTACCTATTTCTTCCAAACACTTGAGGCTAGAAGCTTAATTAGATTTTTTTCATCAACCAATCAAGGGTGCTAGGAACTACCAAGTCAGAGAATGGGTATTCTTTTTCTTCCACTTACTTCAAAGTAAGTTTAACCTTGTTTTGATTTTGGTTTTTGAATGTTTTGGGTTCAATGTTTAACTTATTTTTGGAAGATTTGGTGAAAACTTTAGCCAGTTGTTGTAATGACTATGACCTTCTTTGTTTTTGGAAAGTTTCCATTTTTCTTCATGCCTTCTTCAAATATTTCTGTTCACAAGGGTCAAAAGGTAGATAGCTTTCATGCCTTGTGATTTGTATTTCTAGGTCATGAGCCCTAGTTGCTCATTCCTCAAAGGAACATGGTATGTTTCCTTTGAGACTATAAAGTAACCCCCAACACATGCCTTGAACACACATGTCAATAGAGGATGCTTTGCTAATTGGCTCTTCATAGTTAAAGATAAGATTTCTCCATCATTTAATGTAATTGATCATGGGCTCATCTTTTCTTTGTTTTGTTGCAGCTAATTTTGCAAGATCGACTTTGCATGGGTGCTATAAAAGCACATAAGGAATTCCCATTCCAGCTGGTCCCAACTATCCACCAAGTCTATTGGAAGATTAGTGTACCAATCAAAGGTGAAACCTTTAAGGGATAAAACAAACTATTTTACTATCAAAGCCCTATAAGTTTCTACATTGTTACATGTTTCAATGACATAAGCAACATGTTGCCTTGGATTTCTTTTTCTTGGAAATGGTTGTCTTGGTTTCAAAACTATTTATAGGTCAGCATCCTAACAGCATACACATCTAATCAATCCTCTAGGAATATAGTTTCACATGAACCAAAGATGATTGTGGGGAATTGTAGGGAACCTCTATATTGGAGTTAGATTATGTCCATAATCATATGTTAAAGGCATCTTGAATAATTTTCTGTTCTTGTTGTGCTTTCCTTTGTTTTTGTTCCAAAGATTCTGATTCATCCTCCTTAAGAGGAGTTTTATGTCCTTTAGAGTCGAAAGAGTCTTCGCTAGAAGCAACTTGTTGCTTCAATTGAGTTAAAAGAGCTTCCATTTGCTTGTTTTTTTCTTTGACAGCTTTTGTTAATTTTTCAATGGTTTAAGCCATTTCTTGGAAATGGTTGTCTATAGACTCGGCTTCCATGGTCATGACTGGTGTGAAGTATTTAGATTCATTAGACACATAATCATCCCACCTCCTCTTCCGGGACTTAAAAGCAGTTTGTGACTTAGCACTTGAGTCTGATGTTAAGATTAGCATGTCAATTTCCACCCTTGCAAATGAAGGATAGTGATTATCACTTGTCCTTTTGAAAGCAACAATCTTTTTTTTTACAGTTGGAAAACTTTGCTAAAGGAAACATTAGTGCAATGTTTCTAGCCTTGGTCTTTGGTCTGCTAGCAAATAGAGTTCCGTCTTTAGCATTGGTTGGATTTTCTATGAGCACACACATGTCTTCCATGTTTTCCATGGCTAAAATTTTGTACTTTGAATTTGAGATTTTGACTTTGGTTTAGGGTTTAGCCTTACTTTTTGGCAAGAAAGATGAGAAAAAGAGAACATCCCATTAGGCTTGCCAAAATTTTGCACATGTAAATTTTGTGTATTAAATTACACAATATATATGGTAAATAAATTACAATTTAATTCTTCAATTGGTTGGAATTCTTTAATCCTCTTATTAATATGTCAATTTTGTCGAAGGTGAGAACCTTTTAGCTTGATTTCTCCTTTAGCTTGAATTTGAGTTGTCTTCTCAATTTGATGAAGAAGATAACCTTTATGCTTGATCTCTATGTCAATGGGAGACTTAGAGTCACCATCTTAAAGGCTTCACTTAATTTCTTAAAGTCTTTGCCTCTTAGAAGCACTTTTGGTTATAAAAGCTTTTATTCTCGATTTATTAAAGAGTAAAACTTTGTGCTTGATATCTTGAGGTCTTAAGCTCTTGGAAGTACTTTTGAATATAAAAGCTTTTATGCTTAATTTATTGAAGAATAAAGCATTGTACTTGATTTATTGAAGTCTTAAGCTCCTAGAAGTACTTTTGATTATAAAAACTTGTATTCTCGATTTATTGAAGAATAAAGCTTTGTGCTTGATTTCTTGAAGTCTTTAACTCTTGGGAGCACTTTTTGTCATAGAAGCTTTTATTTTTGATATATTAAAAAATAAATTTTTGTGCTTGATTTCTTGAAGCCTAGAAGACTGTTGCCCAGAAAACTTTTGCCTAGAAGGCTTTCACCTAGAAAGTCTTTGCCTAGAAAGCTTTCCACTAGTCTTTTGTTGAGGTTTTTTTTTTGTTTTTCCCTTTTCTCTTTTCCTTAGAAGACTTGAAGACTTCGCTAATGGAAGAACTTAAGATTTCATGTCATTAGCTACATAAACTTTGTATCTTCTATGGTTTTCTCCCTTGTTTAAAATTTTAAGAGTCTTCTGTTTGAAGCACTTGAGATTTTATCTCATTGGCTACCAAAGCTTTCATATTATCTTTTAAAGATTTCATGACTACTCTATGGGAAAGCATTTGACAATTTTCTCTCTTTGTTTATAAAGGTTTATGTCTCTAGTCTTCTTTTGAAGGGGCTGGAAGATGTAAAGATTACTTTGTAGGAAAGCACTTGATAATTTTCTCTTTTTGCTTATAAAGATTTTTGTCTTCTATTTTCTTCTTTGAGGGTTGGAAGATGTAAAGACTACTCTATGGAAAATCACCTAAGAGTTTTCTCCTTTTATTTATAAAGGTTTATGCCTTTTATCTTCTTCTTAGAAGGCCAGAAGATATAAAGGTTACTATGTAGGAAAGCATGTGAGAGTTTTCTCTTTTTGCTTGTAGAAGTTTATGTTTCATATCTTCTTCTTAGAAGGGATTGAAGATTCAAATATTCTTTTGCAAGAAGCAATTCTCTTTGGTTGCAGAATGTCTTTTCCCCTTCTTCATTTGTGAATCCCTCGACCTATTTATAGACTTTCGGGGAAGGTGCTTAGCTTAATGAACCTAATTAGATTCTTGAATCATGAATGGACTGACCTAATTTGCATGAGTTTTGACCCATGTTACCTGAAAATGAATTAAAAGACTTTGGACTATATATTTTATACTAGTCCAAGTCTAAAAATATATATATATATATATATTTACATCTACACTATAGAACAAAATAAATGTACATGCATTCGATAGACAAACATGCTAACTGATGGATATATTTGAATAGGCATTTTTATAATCATACAAAGGGGATAGATAACTATAAAATATAATCAGTTGACATATGGAGAAAAATTAGGAAAAATAAGGACAAAATGCATTTTACTTAAATAAGACTAAGAGAAAAAAATTAATTTATAGGTATGAAAAGAGAAGTACCTTGACAACTTATTTCTAAATCAAAAGACAAAATTAACAATTTCATTTCTAAAATTGTAAGGCATTAGTAAAATGGTTTCTGAATTATATAAATGGTCTTAGTAATCCTTAAATAATACTCTGGTGATATAATTTTGTATATGCATTGTATTGTTCAAGAATAAAATTATATGTACAGAGGGATGGAATTATATAAATGAAGTATTATTCATTAATTATTATGACCATTTTTATAATTTAGGAATCATTTTGTGAGTGTCTTATAATTTTAAGGATGAAGTTAATTTTGTCTTTTTCTTTCTCATATTGTTTCTTCATATTAATATAGAAGAATTGATGAAATAGAAAAGGTAGCATAATTTATGACAAATTCTTTCCCATTAGCCAAAAGGAAAAAAATGTAGTAAAGCTCATCGTTTCTCTCAGTTGTTGCTTTCTCTTTGCTCTTTCTGCTACATTAGCTGCTTCTTTCTTGGTTGCAATATGAAAATGAGTGACTTGTATTGCCACTATGGTTGAATGAAGCAATACTTAATTTCAAAAGTTATAAACCTCATGCTAAAAGGAGAAGCAAAAACCTGCAAAAATACTTGGGATGCATAAATACTCTTTGGGGTTGAATTTATTTCATCATAATGTGGTTCATACCATTAGGGAAAATTCCTAAAAATTAGAAACTCATACAAATGAGTAGCTTGTGTTGCCTTTAACCGTGCATCAAAAACCATAACTTAGTTTTACAAAATAGAAAAAGCACTACTTAAACTCAATCACCACATTGACACATACCTATGGTAAATAAGGTGCTGTTGACATTTGAAATCCATCAACCTAAGTTCGCAGCCCAAACTACAAGTTGTGAAAGCAAATTTGCAAGGAAGAGAGAGAAAGAGAGAAGGAACAAGGGACAGCAAGAGCTTTTTAACATGGTTTAACCAGATGCAAGGCCTAAGTCCACGATTATATTATTTCTCAGTATTTTACTGAGTTTTTAGTATTCTATTTGTATTGTCTCCTCTTACAATGATTTCAACCCCTTTTTTATAGTAGCCAAGTTGTTCAATGTATTCCATAATAGAGATCAATCATAAATTAGTTACAATAGTTAATAATGAATTCCTGAGCAATTGAATGGTCTCCTTTGAATTGATGGTTGGGAGGGCATGCTTCGAGCTACGGGCTAGACCTCGTTCTTAATGACCTAAGGTTACTACTTTGACTTTTGTTGGCTAGTGACTTGAGTTCTCATTTGGTGACCTAATGCCTTGCTCTTGCAACCTCTATGACCTCAATCCTGGTTAAGTTGGGCTTTTATTAGTTAGGCTTGTCTATTGAGCTTTTACTAGCCCATTTGTGTGGTTCCAAAAATACCCACAACACCCCTAGCTCTCAGTGCAATCTATGGACTGGGAATTATTATTCAATGGTAAAAGCTAGCAATTGTGACATTCCATGCTGTCATTTAAACTTTTGTCCCATTGTTTCATCTGTGCCAGCCCATACTATCATTACTGCATTTATTACATGCATTTTCCCATAACCATCAACACGGCAATGATTGAGCCTTGTTATTCACTGGACCATTAGATCGAGGGTAGTTAATTAATCTCCAAATCTAACGATGAAGTCGATTAAGTTTTATAAGGTGAGAAAAACCCTCTTTTCCCTCTCACTTTTGAAAACTAGCACTTTGGCTTCTCCCTTGCTTCTCAAGCTCTTATATAGCCACTACAATTCTTTGCCTTTTTTGCTTCACCCAGTTTGCAATAACAGTCTTTGGATTTAGGTTGTTGGAGATTGATTATTCTGTTTAGAATTTATCTCGCTTCATTTATACGGTAAGTTGTTGGAGAGTTCAGTGCCTACTTGTTAGTTACTTGGACTTTTTATGTGCCGATTGATTCTGTTGTATGCTTGTTTGCACTCCTATTATTGTTTATGGAAATTGGCATACCATCTGTTTGATAAAATACCTGTAGTTTAAGGTCGTAGATTGTAGAGTTTAGCTTTCTACCTAGTTCCTAGGTTTAGCAACTTAACAGGCTCATTAGTTGAGCCCCCCATGTTTTGAGTGGTCTATCTTAGATGTGGTGATAAGGCATGTATGACTTGTTGCATAGGAAATTCCTTGTCTTGCAGATAGAAGTTTTAGCTTTTAGGTATGGTCTGCTAGAAGTGACCTGACTATTCCTCCTTCTATGTAGATGGTAGCTCATAGATGCCAAGGTCACTAGGTGGGGAGTGCTAATGATTTTAACTCCCTATCTCAAAGTGAGGAGTTGATGTGCTCTATAGATAAAGTAGCCTCTGGGAATGGTGAGGTCATTGAGAAGTTTTTTGCTTGTCCTAACCCCACTGAGGGGTAGCAGGTTACTGGGAGTGAAAGGTCTCCAGTTAGAGTAGTGTTTAATCACCATTCTTTAACCATTAAGCTCAATGAACTTAAGATCATTGTTAAGCCATACAAGTTCCCCAAGGGTTACTGTATTATAGTACTTTCCCTTGATGACCACGTAGGTTATCCTCTTTCAAGATTTATTGCTATTAGCACCCACCATCTCGTTGTTGGGCTTAGGTTCCCAGTTCATCCCTATATTGTCAATTTGTTGAATAAATTGAAACTTTGCCCTTTTCAGCTTACACCAAATTCGTACTCCTAGCTCACCTCCCTTGCATTAGTTTACCTTAGGAATAATCTCCCTCCACCTTCTGCAAGGGTTCTTTGCTATCTTTATAGCATCAAAGGCACAAGTCAGGGAAATAGGTTATATTATCTCTCAACTCACCAGATTGAGCATAAGAGAATTTTTCTGTAGGGTGATGCCAAGGGCAAATCTAATGTGGAGAACTACAAAACCCACTAGTTTTACATTTTTTGCTTATCTTTGTGTCATCTTTGCAACTTCGATTTCATCCTTACTCCTAATAAGCGAGTTGAGGACGTGCGAGCTTCCATGAATTCATGTACTTATTATATTTTTTCTGACATTCTATTTCATTTTGTAGATGGGACTGGCAAGGAGAAACCAACGCTTAGGGCTGAGGAGGTTGAAGTATTGGACTAGGTCACTATTGTGGATGATCTCAAAAATAACCTCAAATTTATCAAGGATCTCCTACGTTCACACAAGCTTGCTCCTGCTTTAATCATTAAGCTCACTAGAGAGATTGAAGCTTACCAAATTAGGGAAGTCATCCTAGTAAACTTTCAAGATTATGAAAACATGATGAGGCTTAACCTTCGAATGCCACTAACCCCTCCTTCTACTTGGTCTGCTGACCATGCTATTACTGCGACCTTATTGACTCTTAATGCTACTACAGTCCCTATTACTGCAAGTCAATCTTCTCTGGCCTTGGTAGAAGCATCCTTGTAGGTGCTGCTTCCCACCTCAGATCTTAAGGTGGTTGAGGTAGTTGAGGTCGCATCCTTATCTGAGCCCTTTACCAAAAAGCAAAGAGTTCACAAAGGGAAAAGAGTTATTGCCACTTCAAAATAGGTGGCACCTGAGGTCGGGACCAAGGAGTGACATGCCAGTCTTGGCCCAAAGACACGGGAGTATTATGACTTCCTCTAGGAGAATGTGGACCTACTATTGGGGTCTCACACCAAAGGATTGGAGTCAGAGAATTTCTCAGATGAGGGATTAATGGGCTATATAACTCATCATGGTATGCTGGTAAGTTAAGGCCTTTCACTTTGATTCTTTTATCTCTTTGTAATCTAACTTGACCATTTGATTTCTTAAAGCATGTTGGGGGCAATAAAGTTGAGGAACACGCTCTTAGCTTAGGAGGATGAGAAGAAAAAGCTTAAGGACAACTTGACCACTATGATCATTGAGGTGTTGGAGTTGAAGGACAGAATAAGAAACACTGAGATTGCCAAAAAAGAAACCAAGGAAGCTCTATCTCTTAAGGTGACAATTTGTGTAGCTACCACATTCAGACTTACTTTAGATCTCAATAAGGTTGTTGATGAGCTATCAACAACAAAGGTCGAGCTGAACGTAGTTGTACAGCAAGCTAAGTTTACTGAGAAGGAAAATGCGGTGGTCAGGAACAAGGCTGTTCTAGTAAGGGAGGAGATCGCTCAAGCTAAGGCAGAGACTACTGTGCTAATCACAAAAATAGAAGAGGATATGACTGAGGGCTTTTTGTTCACCTTGTGGTAAGAACACCCAGAGATGGACTTCTCCTTTTTTTGGTAAGGATGGTCTTAAGGCTATTAAGGGCTTTAACGAAGCTGAGAAGGCAGCTTCTCCCAATAAGGGTGCACAATCTGCAAGTTGAGTTTCTATTGCTGAGGGCATGATTCCAAGAGAAAGTAGCTTGTGGGTTATAGAGACCACTAAAGATCAAGTGATGGACAACCTACTCACCCCATATGTAGGCTCTCCAGCCTAGAGCACAGCTTCTAAAGGCCAATTTTCCTTTTAGGTTTTAGCTACTACAACCTCAAGCTTTTCTTGCAATTTTAAGTTTCATTTTTAAATTTTCAAATATAAACTCACCTCGTTGAAGGAGGTTTTTAATGAGCTTTTTATAATGGTCCTTCTTTATTCTTCTAAGTTACCATAATTGAAATGCTCAGTAGGTTGTAAACAATAACATGTCGGTTAACATGAGTGTGCCTCAGCTTATAAAAAAAATAGCTTAAGCATCAATCAAGATGAATGCCTTGCAGGTCGCAAACGATAACACTTAACATGAATGCACCTTAATTGACAAACCATGACTTTGTAAGTCAAATTGAATGCCTATTAGGCTATATTAATGCACCTTAGCTAGCAAACCATGACAATGTATATTTGTCAAGTATGACAATGCATATTTGTCAAGTTGAATGCCCAGATAGGTTATGCCTCAACTAGCAGTTTTTGCCTAGGTAGGTTATGCCTTAGCTAGCAAACCATGATAATGTATATTTATTAGGTTGTGTGCCCAGATAGGTCGCACCTCAACTAGCACAAGAGGAGTGCCCAATAGGTCCCATGAATGCACCTCAGCTAGTGATGAATGCCCAATAGATCGCATGAATGAACCTCAACTAGCATGAGTCAAGTTTGTTAACCCTGAGAATAGCTCACTTCTTGTATAACTCTTTCCTAAAAATTTATTTAGAAATAAACACCGATATAAAAATTTAAGGAAAAACATGGGTGTTTCTATTAATTTTTGAATATCATCACAGGATTAGAATATGGTTCTCATTATGAGTGCCTGCTCTTGGTCAAGAGCCCATTGGGGTTGCTAAGGTCATTGTTCTATAGGTCACACATAGTCTTTCATGCGACCTCTTTTGATTAGATCCTCAATCACATCTTTGAGTGACCAATAATTCGAAGTATTGTGCCCGATCTCATCATGGTAGGCATAAAACTTATCTTTATTTCTGAGCCTGTTAGGAATCCTTATGTGATTGGGCTTTCCTAAGTCCTCCCTATCTTTCTCTATTGGAAAAATCCTATCTTGAGTATCTGATAGGATGCTATAGCTATTGTGGGGACCTTGACACTGAGGTCATTCACTCTTGGCCCTTTTTATGGCCTGGCTATCAGAGCCATCCTTTTGACCCTCTTTGCTGCTCTTGCCATTGCTTTTCTTTTTGCTCTGGTTGGAGCTATTCGCTTTGTCCTTCTGGTTGGACTTCTTTGGGCTAAAGGTCTCCTCTCACTTAGTAGCTTGCTTATTCACCTAAGTCCCTTACTAAAGACTTGTATATGCTCTTGTATAGTTTCTCATCCTTATGAAGTCCTACCGAGATTACTGTCAGGATGCCTTCATCCAAGGGATTCTTTATATTGCTAACTTTAGTGATGTAGTCTATCAATGATTCATTTTTTTGCTGAACGTCTATCACGAGGTGACAGGATGGCATGAACTGCCTTGTCAATGCCTTATATTGGTTAATGAATCTCCTCTAGCATTCTTCCCAACTATGAATGCTATGAGCTAGGAGACTCCTGAGCCATGTTCGAGGTATGTCTCTAAGGGTGGATGGAAAGATGTGGCATTTAACCAGTGGACTAGTCATTTGAAGATCCATCTAGACGTTGAACACATCTAGGTAGTCATATGGGTCGCTATCCCCATTGTATTACGGGATGTTAAAGATCTTAAACCTATAAGGAAGAGGCTCTATCTTAATCTCCCTGGTAAATAGTGTCTTCTCCTCATAATGGTCTCAATGGTCCTGAGTTAGAGGGCATTTTTCTAATTGCTTTACCTCTGAAGTAACTCTTCCACCATTAGGTCTTGTGCTTCAGATCGATGACTAGTGGATCGATGGCGCCTACACCTCCCTGGTCATGGGAATGGTGATTTGAGATATTAGGCCTTCAACTATGCTCATGCCTCGGCATGTATCAATCTGAAATATGCCCCTTATTGGTCTTATTTGAGCTTTCCACTAGACATGAACCCTCACATCACTTTTTTTCTCCATCATCTTTATGAGCTTCATGGTCCTTCGACCTTGGCAATAAATTAGAAAAGCAAACTGAACTAGCTTACTAATGTTCTCCTCTAGTTGGCCTCTCCCCTTGAGCTTTTTCCCAAGGCTATTGGAGTACCCTACGGGCACAATAACCTAAACTTGTCTTCATGTGCCCTGGGCCTGTGCCTAGGCTAGCACCCTAACCATGTCAGCCAATTCCCTTATTGTGTTATCCAATGCATCCTAATGCTGACACCATGTTTACATTCCATCAGTCCTCAGGATAATTATAGCAGGCTGGTGAGGGGCCATTGGAGCCATGCCAGTAGCAACTCGTGTGGTGGGGGTGGCAAAAGTGCCTGCTGCAGGAAGGACTGGGCCTCTAACTAGTAGCATATCCTACTGTTATTCCATATAACCCTCATGCTGGTCAATAACAGCATCTGAACTCCTGGTTGTTCTTCCTCTGGCCATTACAATTGAGCAAGAAATGAAAGAGAATATAGTTTTGTGACCCTCCTTCTATTGCCAAAATGTTGACATCTGAAATCGGTCAACCTAAGTCTGGCACCCCAAACTATAAGTTGTGAAGGCAAATTTGCAAAGAAGGGAGAGAAAGAGAGAAAGAGCAGGGGACACTAAGAGCTTTTTAACATGGTTCAGCCAGATGCAAGGCCTATGTCTACGGTTATATTATTTCTCAGTATTTTGCTGAGTTTTCAATATTTGGTTTATATTGTCTCTTCTTACAATGATTTCAACACCTTTTTTATAGTAGCCAAGGTGTTACAATGTATTCTATAATGGAAATGAATCATAAATTGGTTACAATGATTAATAATAGATTCCTAAGTAATTGAACGGTCTTCTTTGAATTGATGGCTGGGAAAGCATGCTTTGAGCTACAGGCTAGACCTCATCCTTAACAACCTGAGGTTATTGCTTTGACCCTTGTTGGCTAGCAACTAAGTTCGTATTTGGCGAATTGATTCCTTCCTCCTACAACCTCAATCCTGGTTGAGCTAGGCCTTTATCAGTTAGGCTCGTCCATGGAGCTTTCACCAGCCCATTTGTGTGGTTCCAAAAATACCCACAACAAGTGCTAAATGCTATTCCATAGGCAATGGCTTAATCAACAGCATTATCAGATCATGCTTCAATAAATCCCTAAGTCCCAAGCTTAATAGAGTGGAAAGGATATATCAAAGCCCGAGCTACAATATACAAATAGCATATCATATAACCAAAACACCATGATGGAGAACTCAATTCTCTTCATGTGCTCAAGGTTGAGCTACAATATATGAAAAGCATGTCCTATAGGCAAACCACCATAATGTGGAACTCAATTTTTCTTATGTGCTCATTTAATTATGAGATTTTAATTCTAGGTTGTCATTTAAAATTGATAGCATCAGTATTTAGCAATAAACACAAGCTTTGAATAAAATATATGACATGTGTCATTTGCAAACTAAGCACATGACAATCTTGAATCTATTATCAGTCTTATATGACAAATGTGTTCCCTTCCATGTCATTGTGCTTTGTGGGAAAGTAGATTACAAAGTGATGGTATGAAGAATGAACATAAACTAATTTAGATAGCAAATAGGCTGCTATTGACAAGAAACATGTGTTAAAGGATAGGCCACATGTAGTTTATGTTTCTCTCTTTGGGTTGGATCAAATAATACACAATCTTGTTTCTAATATCACTAAACAAACTCATACTCGATTTCACTTGCAACTCTTGGGATGGTGTAGTTGTGGCCTTGGCATAGTCCTTATTAGCAAATGCACTTGCAAGCATAGTCTGAAAGTGACATTATACATTGGAGTTATTACCAAGTAGAATATGATTAGACATTGTTAAACATTATTTAGAAATTACTGTATGACATGTAATGCATTCACATAAGCATGTTACATTTGATTATTTTGAATCCTATTATCCATTAATTATTTAATTTTTTAAAAAATTGATTGAGATAAATAAAGAAATTAATCATAAATGGATTTGTAATGGTGGTTAATTGATATTTGATGAGCACATTATCAACAAATTAATTTTGTAGATAATTATTCTTTAAATCATGATTATGAATTGATTGAGATGGCACCTCAAAATTAAAAAAATTTGTGCTCCTCCTTACCACCAAAGAAAACATGTATTTTGTACTTCCTTACCTTATTGTTTCACTCTTAAAGGCACCATCTAATGTCTATAGGACTTAAGATGTGTAATTTCTGCTGTGGAGAACTCTAGTAGCATTTTTATAACCATTGGGAGAGGCATTTGTTGGAGATAGAAAATCCAAAGCAGATGTCAAGATAAAAAAATATGATAAATTTTTGTGAATGTGGATTGTAATATAAGTCAAGATAACAAAACCTTTGTTGTAGGATTCAAAAGTTACAAGAGGTAATTGTTGAATTCCAAATTTTTAAAAATATACCAAATAGTGGTGTTAGAGCCATCATTAACTTATTTCTATTCTTTATCTACTCTATGTGAATTTTCTTGGCATGTTTTATTTTTTTCTTTTGTTGATTTACATCCATAATACATTAGCATATGGCACCCAAATTTACACAATTTTTAGGACATAAAGTTGGGTTTAAAATTTCACACTTCATGGTTTAAAATAAAAAAATTGGATAGTTTTTTGTCACAGGTCAAACATGGCAAACGGTTTGTGGTCATTGCCTAAGTATTAAAAAAAACAAAAGCCTGGATGCGTTGACTATGGTGGGAAAGGTTTTTTTTTTTTCAAAAAAAAAAAAGTTTTTCTTGAAAAACCTTTCCTTTTTTTTTCTCTAGAATACTATTTCATCTTCTTATATGTTGTAAAATTAGGTTTTGTACATATAAAATGTGAAAATTATGAAAAAAAAAGGAGAAATTTTGTGTTTCTTTAATGATATAATAATATTTAATATTATTATTACTAAAAAATATTTTTTTAATATTTTATGTGTTTGTTTGAAATTAGTTTTCAAAATACCCATTTATCTATTAAATGGAATTTTTTTTATTCATTCCTTAAAAAAAACATGTCTTGTATGAATATTTTTTTGATTTTGATGTGCAAATTAATTTGTAGATTATATATCTTAATTGAAATTAGTTTCTGTTGATGCGTGAATTTAGTCAATCCAAGTTCAGAAACCCCAGACTGTAATCTGGCTGTAAAAGAGAGATAGAGAGAGTGTGAGACAGAGAAAAGGGAAGAATAGAGGGACACCAGGAGTTTTTTTAATGTGGTTCAACTAAAGTCAATCAATCCCTACATCCACAATAGTTTATTTCTCAATCTATTTTGCTAAGTATTTTGGTAGAGTCACAGTATATTGTTGGTTTCATGATTCTCTCTATTTTGCAGAGAGTTCGTCCATCAAGATCCCCCCTTTTACAATGATTTTAATCCCTCTTTATAGTGATTGGGGTGTTACAATTTGAACGTACATCAGTAACTGAAAAGCATCTTGCAAGTTGAACCACGCAAGTTGCTCTTTTTTTGGATTTAACCACAATGAGCTTCTAGATGGTTGGGGAAGTGTACTTGAAGCTGCAGGCTGAATCCTCAATGACCTGAGGTTGCTGCTTACCCTTATTGACTAGCGACCTGAGTTCACATATTGGTGAGTTGATGCCTTACTCTGGCAACCTCAATGCTGGTTAAGCTGGGCTCTTATCAACTGTGCTTGCCCATTGAGCGTTTATTAGCCTATTTGCATAGTTTCAAAAATACCCACAACATTAGCCCCTAGCTCTCATTGCAATCTGCGGACTGGAAGATGTAGTTTGTTGGTAAAAGCTTGCAACTTCAATCTATAATGTCATCATTCAAACATCTATCTTACTATTTTGCCAAGCCATTCATTTAATGTGTATTTTTCATAGTCGTCGACATGGTAGCTTTGCTATTTGTTGGACCATTAGATCGAGGGTAGTTGATCAGTCTTTAAACCTATTAATGAGGCCAGGCAAGCCATATAAGGCATGAAAAACCTTTTTTTCTCTTACTTCTCAGAATGACCTGATGGGTGCATTGGTTAAGCCCCCCATGTTTTTGAGGGTCTGGATCTTATATGGGATGCTATGGGGTGTGTATGGCCTGTTGTATAAGAAATTCCCATGCGTAATTCCTCTTTGAGGATTTTGGGAACTTTTGTATAGATCTCATATTATTTCCTCACAGTGCTACTGGTGAGTTGAATCCTTTCACCTTGACTCTTTCACCTTTTCACAAGGTGATCTAACCATTTGGTTTCTCAGAGTGCACTGGGGGTAATAAAGCTGAGGGATAAGCTCTCATCTTGGGAGGAGGATAAGAAGGTTGAGAGCAAACAATCTGATGACCAAATGATGGGTGACTTGCTTACCTCATATGTCGATCCTCCCACCAGGGTCTAGCTTCCAAGAGCCAGTCTTCCTTTAGGGCCATGATAGCTGTAGGCTTATTTTAATCTTGTATTTTTAAACCTTCATATGTATGCTCACCTTGTTGAATGAGGTTTTCAATGAATTTTTCATAATTTTCTTACTTTTCCAAGTATGCCATGTTGGATATTCGGTAGGTTGTAGACGATAACATGTTGATTGACATGAATGACAACTTGCAAACCATGACTTAATAATCATTAGTTAAAGTGAATGCCCAGCAGGTTAATAGACCTCAGCTAGCAAACTATGACTTTGTCAAGATAAATGCCCAGTAGGTCATGCCTCAGTAAATAATGAATTGTCTAGGTAGGTCGCACCTTAACTAATAATGAATTGTCCAGGTAGGTCACGCCTCAGCTAGTATGAGTTGAATGCCTAGGTAGAGGTAGGTCACGTAAGAGCTGTGCCTTAGCTAGCACGAGTTAAGTGCCTAGGTAGGTTGCATGAGAGTTGCACCTCAGTTAGCATGAGTTGAGTGCCCAGGTAGGCTGCATAAAATTTATGCCTTAGCTAGCACAAGTTGAGTGCCCAGGTAGGTCGCATGAGAGCTACGCCTCAATTAGCACAAGTTAAGTGGCCAGGTAGGTTGCACAGATGTGCCTTAGCTTGCACGAGTTTAGTGCCTAGGTAGGTCGCATGAAAGTTATGCCTCAGCTAGCATGCCATGATAATGTATATTTGCCAAGTGAGATAATGTATACCTGTTGGGTCGACCATGACAATGTATATTCGTCAAGCAAGACCATGTATATTTGTCAGGTTAACCATGACAACATATATTCATTAAGCAAGACAATGTATATTCGTCAGGTCAGATACTCGGTCGGTTGCACCTCAACTAATAAATTGTGACTTAATTTGGATTAGAACCAAGATGAAAGTCCTATAAGCCATAAATGGTGATTCTTAGGCCAAGTTGAATGGGCTTCAACTAGCAAACCATGGCTTTTACATTCTTGAAAATGGCTCACTTCCTATATAATACTTTGCTAAATAGCTATTTAGAAAGTAATAAGTACAGACATAAAGACATAAAGATTTAAGAAGAAACTTGGGTGCTTTTATTAATTTCTGAATGATTTTACAAGATTAGAAGGATGAACTAAAATTTATTAATAATACAGGCATAAATGTTTTGCATTCTAAACTGGTGGAAATTTAGCTTCATCCATATTTGCCAAGTGATAAACTCCATTGCCCAAGTCTTTCTTGATTATGTATGGGCCCTCCCAGTTCAGACCTAGTGTTCCATCATTGGCCTTGTAAGCTCCAGGAAAAATAAGACATAGTACAAGATCACTAATTTTGTAGTCTTGAACTCGGACCTTCCTACATAATACTTTACTGAAAATTCATTCAAAAATTAATAAACACAGATATAAGAATTTAAGGAGAGGTGAGCTTATCTTAGCTTTCTTTGCAGCCTGATCATCATTCTGAATCTCCTTACCATTCCTCATTGGAGTCTTGTATATGCTTTTATACAACTTTCCATCCTTGTGAAGTCCCATTGAGATCACTGTTAGGATACTTTCATATAAGAGATTCTCTACATTATTGACTTTGTGTCTGAACCTGGTGATGTGGTCTTTTAATGATTCATTCTTCTACTGAAAGATCGTTGCGAGGTGGCAGGATGGTGCGAGCTACCTTCTTAGTACTTTGTACTATTTGATGAATCTCTTCTAGCACTTTTCCTAGCTATTAATGCTACGAGCTCGAAGACTCCTAAACCATGTTCGAGGTAGGTTTCCTAAAGTGACTGGAAAGACATGGCACTTGACTAAAGAGTTAGTCATCTGAAGATTCATTTGTACATTAAATACTTCCAAGTAGTCATATGGGTCACTATCCCTATTGTACTACAGGATTGTGAGGATTTTAAATTTGCAAGGGAGAAGCTCCATCTCAATCTTTCTAGTGAATGGTATCCTCTCCTCGTAACGGTCTCAATTATTCTAAGCCTAAGGGCACTTTTCTAACTACTTTACCTTTCGAAGTAGCTCTTCCACCATCGGGCCTTGTGTCTTGGATCGTCGGTTGGAAGATCACTAGCTCTTTTTACCTCCTGGTCATGAGGGTAGCAATCTGAAGTTTGTCCATGGCTGTTCCTATTCAAGCTTTCCACTTAACTCAAATTTTCACGTCACTGATTATCATGGTCATCGCATGTTCAGTAAGCCTCTAATCTTGTCCTTAAGCTAGAAGAGCAAGTTGAATTAGTGCGTTGATGCACTTGTCTGGTTGGCCTTCCTCCTAAGCTCCTTATTATGGCTACTGGAGCTCTCCATTGCATGCAATGACTTCAACTTGGTTTGCGTGCCCAAGGTTTTGCTTGTATCAATATCCTAACCACCTCAGCTAGCTCTCTCATTGTGTTCTCAAGCATTTTCTGATATTGGTGCCACATTTGCACTTCATCAGTCCCAAGAATAATAACAGTAGGCTAGCGGTGGGTCGCGGGGGTAAGCCAGCAGCAATTCCTATAGCAGGGATGGTGGAAGTGTCTATCATAGGAAGAACTGGTTCTCTTGACTATTCTACGTGACTTTTTGGCTAGTCAATTGGAGTGTCTAAACTTCTGGTGGTTCTTCCTCTGACCATCGTAATTGGATGAAAAATTAACCAAAATGCAGTTTAGGGCCCTCCTTTTATAACCAAAATGTTGACGTGTGAATTCAGTCAACCCAAGTTCAAAAACCCCAAACTGTAATCTGGGTGTGAAAGAGATATAGAGAGAGTGAGAGAGATAAAAGGGAAGAATAGGGGGACACCAAGAGTTTTTTAACATGATTTAGCTAAAATCAATGGATCCCTATATCCGTGGTAGTTTATTTCTCAGTCTATTTTATTAAATATTTTGGCAGAGTCACAATATATTGTTGGTTTTATGATTCTCTCTATTTTGCAGAGAGTCTGTCCATCCAAATCCCCCTTTTTACAATGATTTCAACCCCTCTTTATAGTGGTTGGAGTGTTATAATTTGAATGTACATCAATAACTAAAAAGTCTCTTGCAAGTTAAACTCTACAAGTTAAACCCCACCAGTTGCACTTTTCTTGGGTTTAACCATAATGAGCTTCTAGATGGCTAAGGAAGTGTACTTTGAATTGTAGGTTGAATCCTTAATGACCTGAGGTTGCTGCTGACCCTTATTGACTAGTGACCTAAGTTCATATATTGACAAGCTGATGCCTTGCTCTGGCAATCACAATGCTGGTTAAGTTGGGCCTTTATCGGCTGGGCTTGCCCATTGAGCTTTTACTAGCTTACATAGTTCCAAAAATACCCACAATAGTTTTCAAATGTTTTATTTACATGTTAAATGAAAAATAATTTTTGTTTGTTTCTAGAAAATCTCTTTTCCTAGGTAAATGCATCTTAAATTGATATGTTCATTAATTTGTATGTCATATTGTTGATGGTTCAATTTGGTTAACCTAAGTCCAGAACCCCAAATTACCAGTTGAATGTAAATCAAGAGAGAGAGAAAGAGAAAGAACAAGAAGGCACTAGAAGTTTTTAACATGGTTTGGCTAAAGTCAGTTTGACCCCTACATCCATGGCTTTCATTACTCTTTTACTAAGTATTTTGTATCTGATGATTGATCGTCATGTACAATGATTTCATCCCCTTTTATAATGGTTGGTCGGTTACAGTTTGAATGTAAATCTATAACAAATAAGTATCATGACTTGATTCAAATTACATAATAGATAATAACGGGTTCCCATAAAAGTAGGAAGCTGAACGAATTTCCTTAGACTGCTGGTTATGGATGTATGCTTACAAGCTGAGCCTTGTTTGACCTGAAGTAGCTGCTTTGACCCATGTTAACCAACGACCTTAGCTCATATTTAGCGACTTAATGTCTTGGTCCAATGATCTCAATCTTAGGTGAGCCAGGCCCTTAGTAGCTAAGTCTGTCCATTCGACTTTTACTAGCCCATTTATGTGATTCCAAAAACCCCAAACTGCTAGTTGAATGTAAATCAAGAGAGAGAGAGAGAGAAAGAAAGAGAGACAACAAGGAGACACCAGAAATTTTTAACATGGTTCAGATAAAGTTAGTTTGACCCCTATGTCCATGGCTTTTATTACTCTTTTGCTGAGTGTTTTATATCTAATGATTGATCATCTTGTATAATGATTTCATCCCCTTTTATAATGGTTAAGGGGTTACAATTTAAATGTAAATCTATAACAAATAAGTATCATAACTTAATTAGGATTACATAACAGATAATAATGGGTTCCCATAAAAGTAGAAAGCTAAACGGATTTTTTTGGATGGCTAATTGTGGATGCGTGCTTACGAGTTAAGCCTTGTTTGACCTGAAGTGGCTGCTTTGACCCATGTTAACCAGTGACCTTAGCTCATATTTAGTGACTTAATGTCTTGGTCCAATGATCTCAATCTTGGGTGAGCCAGGCCCTTAGTAGTTGAGTATGTTCATTGGGCTTTTACTAGCCCATTTATGTGATTTCAAAAATACCCATAACATTAGCCCCTAACTCTTAGTGTGATCTACAGACTAGGAGCTGTAGTTCACTAGTAAAAGCTATCAACTGCAATCTTGCTATGCCATTGTTTGGACTCTTATCCTTTCATTTCATCTGTGCCTGCCCATGCCATCATGTTTGCATTTAATGCATGCATTTTTTCATAGCCGTCAATGTGGCAATCGACAGAGCTTTATTTTTTGTTAGACCATTAGATCAAGGGTAGTTGATCAATTTCTTGATCTAATGATGAGGTTGATCGAGTTATAAAGTGAGAAAAACCTTTTTTCCTTATTTCTCATAATGGCCTGATAGATGCATTGGTTGATCCCCCATGTTCTTGATAGTCTAAGTCTTAGATGAAGTTCTTTGGGGTATGTATGGCTTGCTGCATAGGAGGCTCACATTGCAATTCCTCTTTGAGGATCTTGGGAAGTTTTGTACAGATTTCATTTCCTCATGGTGATGCTGATGGGTTCATTTCTTTCATCTTTATTCTTTTGCCTCCTTAGCAGGAGAATAAGGAGAAGTTAGAGAGTAGCTTGGCTGACGACCAAATAATAGATGACTTACTCATTAGATATGTTGATCCTTTAGTCCACCAGAGGTTGGTCTTCTTCATAGGCCATGATAGTTGTAGGCTTATATTCGATCTTCTATTATTGTACCTCTATATGTATATTCATCTCATTGAATGAGGATTTTAATGAATTTTTCATAATCTTCTTACTTTTTCAAGCATATTAAGTTGGATACTCAGTAGGTTGCAGATAATAACATGTGGGTTGACATGAATGAGTTCCTGCAAACCATGACTTAACAATCATTAGTTAAAACAAATGTCCAGTAGGCCAATTAACCTCATTCGGCAAATCAATGACTTTATTATCAAGATAAATGTCTAGGTAGGTCGCATGAGTGCGACGCTAGGTAGTAGATCACATGCGGTGCCAAATAGTAGGTCATATGCGATGTCAAATAGTAGGTCACATATGGTGCCGAGTAGTAAGTTGTATGTGTTATCAAATAGTAAGTTGCATACGGTGCCAACTGATCTGATTTTTAAAATATCCGCAAGTGCACGACGTAGTTGTAGCTAATACCGACAAATACAGGTCAATCCCACAGGGAAGCTATTTCAATTATTAGAATCTTTACAATTCAACTAACTAAATCAATAGAAAATAAAAGAAATAAAGAAAGAAGAATAGAAGAAGAAATAATTAAAGAAAGCAAAGAAAGTTAATTAATAATCAAAGAAGATACTAGATGCAAAAAGGTCTAGGATTAGGATTCACCTCAATTATGATCTTTAATAATTAATTGATTTATTTCTTATTATGATTACTTAGATTATTGGGGATGGTTTAGCCTACATTCA